>JAQJVL010003398.1:0-61991 GCA_035578905.1 Stictocephala bisonia
CAATTTTAATTTTAATTTGATTTTGATTTTCAATTTGATTTTGATTTTCAATTTTGATTTTAAATTTCAATTTTCAATTTAAAGAATTAATTAATAAAAAAGGTTCTGGTCTGAAGATATTTGATTTGTTTTGATTTTTAATTTATTTGTGTTCCTTTAATTTAAAAGAAGAAAGAAATTTTATTTTCGTTATTATTATTATTTGTTGAAGTTAGAAGAAGAAAAAAATAAACACCATTTTTATCATTGAAGAAGTTTTATTTTCATCTCTCATTTAAGTTGTTCAACATATCAAAAATAAATAGTAGCTTTAAGTTAAGGCTACAAACTGTATTATTTTACTCGATAAAGTCATACAAGGGATTTTACTTTATGTATTTTTTTTCTTGTTACTAGAATATCCCTTACTCACACCCTGGACTTACAGAGTTTAAGCCAGCCATAGAGTGTTACACACATCCAAATACACGTACCGAACGAGGGCCCGGACTGCGACTCAAGGTCTTACGGAGTTTAGCCCAGCCCCAAGTTGCAGGGCCGCCTCAGGACTTATGCGTTTTACGGCTTCCTTAGAGAACAGTCGGGCGACTTTTTATTGAATTTGGACCGCCCTAACCTCGACGTTACGGTCATTGCCCTCTGTGCAAATACACACACTTTCACACAGAGCTAGGGATACGATAGGAACAATTTTTATCCAACTTTTTATAGTAAAACTGAGCACTTACTAAGGCGCACTTGCCATCACTAGCATGTTGCGGTAAACAACAAGGTAAAAACGTATACATGTCGGGAACTGTCCAAGATTCGTCGAGTTCCTGAACATTTCTATGAAATTTGGAAAGAAATAGCTTTTTCTCCAACCCTTTGGTATATACTAAATCAAAAGATTTGAGTAAACTACCAACTAGTTTAAAGTTAAAAGGTACACATCCCTCCTCTTAAAGTATTTTGTGAAACTTACGCTCACACCAATTATTAGCTTTCCGAGCAGCACCATTCAACTTACTTTCAGGATAAGGAGACTTGAAAACTATATTTACATTTACAAAAGGACCCACAACGACAAATTCTTTAACGATAAATCTATTGCGATTGTCTTTGAACCCACCACAGCCGATGTCGTCATGTTTATGATCAACCTACTGTGGGCTTTGTCTTCTTATACCAAACAATCTCGTCATGCAAACGGTCAGCATCCCAACCGTTTACTTGCTGTGGTGGGGGAACATAGACCGAATCACTACGCATAACCCAATCAATGTGGTCAATTAGGTAAGGCTCAACACAGGTCAACTGTTCAATGCACCGTGAAATGCAAGGCAATAAGCTAACAAAATTCAACCATTCCTCTTTAGTGAAAAGTATAGCGGTTTCATTATCTCTGTCGAAAAGCTCTACATGAGGTTTGTAGTAAATGTTACGGATAGTGTATTTAACGTCCACTTCAGTGAATCTCTTTTGATGATCGCCACTACCATTGTGACACAGAGCATAGGTAATTGAAGGTTCCACATCCTTCGACTTTGAAAATTGTGCGCTGTTTAGTAAAACGTATTTACGCATGCCTTGCTTGTGAAACAAAATGCCCCACTTGAAAGAGAAATTCATTAAAGAGACCGACAGTGACAAATTTGGTAAAACCCGAGTTGATATTGTACATTACCTTGAGAATAGCTGTCAGATCCTGCTTCACCTTGTCCGGTTTCAGAGTAGGTACACCTACATTGTCTACCAGCGGAAACTCTACCGGAGAGACTTCAGTGTCTGGAATAGCGGATGATGATTCCATGGTGGTGGTGGAGCAGCGACTTAGACCGAGTGGGTGCTGAGCTTCTATTTATAGAGCACTTGACACTAGAGAACTCTGTTGACAGTTCCAGTAAGTGGACTGTACTCGACTAGGGCGTCGTGAATAATCAGACAGTAGGCTGTTGTACCTTTTGGAAAAGCGGTGGAAGATTCAAATTCAAGGCGGACGTCTACAGGTCCTGATTTGAGGTTCTCAGACTGTTTGGAACAGTCGATTACAAAAACGGGACAAGAATCAAACGCTGTACGATTCATAATGGGACTGGGTGAACTCGACCCGTAGTATGAAGATTGAAACCTTGCGTACATTTCATACAACAGAGCGTCATCACCACGTATGTTATCATACGGGTAGTACTGAGAGTTTAGAAAGAGCTTTACATCCGGCAGTGAACACTTGTCAAAAATACTAGTGTCTTTATTTATATTATATCATTTTTCCTACTAGTTTGAAAGGCTAATATTACGTAACGTGGCTTTTCCAGTTGTGAAGAAGTCTTAATAGTCCAAGATTGTCTCGTACTTGTGGGAAGTTCAGGAAACTCGTGCAGCTCCCAAGACCTGAAAGGCATTTCCAATACACGATCCTGTTCCAGCACCCGTAGTAATGACAACTTCATATCTTCAGACACTTTTACGTAGGGAACCCGCCAGTAAATCTTATCAATCGTCAACTTAAAATCAGTGGCCGCAACCTCCTTGTACAAGGCGTTCTTAACATTCGAAGACAAGAGCAAAATCAATTCCTGTCTTTGGTTGACAATGATTCTTTTGTAGTCCTCAAAGAACCCCATTAACAATTTCAAAGGAATACAAAAATAAAACTCCTTCACCGTATTCAATGATCCTTTTCCAACCCAACTAGCGTTCATCAATCGCTTCACATCGTCTGGAGTTAGGGTTACTAAATTCTTAATAGTGGACGTTATACCGACATTTTTAGATCGATCGACAATTTTACCGCCAATTTCATATCTAATCTCGTTTATCAGAAACGCCATGGCATTGTTGACTAGATGTAAAGTATCATACTGTGTCTGACCATCAGATTTTGTCACTTTACCAGTCACGTGTAAGTAACTCTCACAAGGGTATGTAAACCCATCCTGCTGTTGAATAGAAATACGCACCTCATCGTCCGGATTAAAAGTTGTCGATTTAATAGGTGCCTGAGTACGGTACTCGTACTCTGTCACACTTTCATCAAATTGCTCTTTAATACTTACACACAACATATTGAAGTCCGAGAGACTGTAAAAACTCCTTGTTCTTTGACGTTAACCGTTTCAAACGCAACAGGCGACTGATTGATTTCGTCCTGTGTCCATCTAATTTATTGAAAATCAGACCCATCTTTACGTTTCAAGTGAAGTCTAACGTTGACCACTTCGTCTCTCAGGTTTACCAAACGATTGTCTTGATCGGAGGGTCTAACTTTTATGTTTTCCAGCCTCTTGACACTTACTGGCAAGTAAATGACGCTACGGGGCGTTTCAACAATTTTCAACCCAGGAGGTACGGCAGGGTAAAACTCGTGAATAACGTGTCCTTCTGTACCGTTTTGATAAGAACCTCTAACCACGTTACATTTGACCCATATGAAATTCACTTTAATAATGGCAACTGGTCTGTCTGACACGTGCCATTTATTTGGTTTAAGACTCGATTTGGAATAGCCCAACAGTGAACCTATGCTGTCTTCCTGAGAGAAATCAATTACCTCTTCACCGTAAATTTCCACTTGAAATGTATTGTTGTTGCCTCTAATCTTTAAATTCAGATCGTTGATTTTGTGTTCGATAAATTGTGTAATGTCATCAATTTCATAAGAACCAGTCGGTCGTCGACAATTTTATCACCGTAATGGAACAAATTATTTACACCCTTCTCAACGTTTGGTATAGAGTTGTATGTTGTAAATTTTACCAATACAATTTCCCAATCACCGTCAGACAGGTCTATTGCGGGGAAAACACTGCAGCCAAACACTGAACTATATCCACTCACACAAAACATAATGCTCACTCTTTAAAAGTCGGACACATACTAAAGTGAATTCATCAAGAACTCTAAAAATAAATGACCACAAATGTTGGAGCCAAAAGTCTGACGCGAAGTGTAGTTGTACAACACTTTACATCCTTGAAAATATTCTAGCAGGTCAGGTGGTGGTTGTAGGTTTCCAAAACTATCAAAGTATATCACTACGTTGTCAACTTTTTTGTAACACACCCAGTGAGTACCCCTTCCACTGTTTGAATCTAAATTAACAATAGCATTTTCCTTTTTCCAAACATTGCGTGGTAAGGCGCCTCTCATAAAAACACCTCGAAAATGTGGTATTCCAAATTTCCGTGCATATCTGTCCAGGTCAAAGTTTGTAAGAGACCGATCCGGTAAGTGTTTTAACGTAAACTTTTTTTTCTTATGTACGACTTTAGGTGATCCGTTTCCCTGCTTGTACGGCTTTAAATAGTAACCCTCTCCCTTCTTGTACGGTGATTGCACTCTGTGCAAATAATAGTAACCTTTACCTCGCCGCTTTGCGATCTTTTTATTTTTGAATACACGTCGTCTCTTCATTGTACCTCCCAGCGTTTTCTTGGCATTCATAGCTGTTGTGACAGTCCAAGCTGCGGCTCGTTCTGCTAACGAAGCGTCTGATGATTTAACCCTATTCCAAGCCTTATCGGCCAGCTGCTGATCTGCCTGTCTACGGTGTTGATTGTCACTATATTTGGAATATGCAATGTTGTGCTCCTTACAGGCCTCGTCCAACTTGTTAATTCCCTGATCACCACGAGCTACACGCTTCTTTAATTTGGTACCTGGACCACAGTACCTGTAACCTCCTGGCAGATGAAGTTCCACTGGTAGTAGATCGATCCCTTTGTTAAGAGCTGAACTAGCAAAACTACTGACCGTATCTGGTAGTCCGCACCCTTTGACTGTTGAATGACAACTGACTTTTTTCTTGTTGACTCTCGGAATTATAAAGATAAAATGACTGTCTCAATTCAAATTCAAGGGTTTTTATTCGTGTGATCTAACTCTAGTAGCTTCGTTTAAGAAATACGGTCTTACAATATGTTTATCGATCCACTCCTCTTTAGGTATATTGTGGATCTGATCTTGAGGTGGTAATATGCGATAGTATATATCGTAAAGTAATGCGCTCATTTCTCGTACAAGATAATTCATCGTTACAGCGTCTTGCCACGTGACTGGATCACCTACAGAGGAAAGCTTTTTATCTTCGAAATCCCACTCATTAGCTGTCTGTTTAGGAATCAATTTTTCACGTACCACGTTAAGAGATTCTGAAAGGTAGTTTTGAGTCACTGCATCTTGAGGCTCAACAGGATATTTGATTGACGTTAATCGCATATTGTTAAATGCCCATCCGCTTTTAGCCTTTTTTGGGTTATTAGCCATCAGGTATTTCTTTGTAACTACGTCTGCATCATCTATTGGGTCGGCCACATCAACCAACAGTTTTTTTTAAAGTGCCAAAAGGTGCCGTATCTAGGTGGAACAAGAGAGTCTACGTACAATTTAGTTGCAGCATCTATTGCTTCAGTAGGATTCTGAACATTTGCTATATACCTATTTTTTTCATTAATGTATTTATCGTTAAGTAAAACACAATGCTCACCTATAATCTTTAGACTGACTGCATCATTTTCACTTATTGCATCACCTATATTTGATAAAATTTATTTTGCATATCATAGTTTCCTTCTGGCGTCAATTTAAATCCTTCACCTCGTGCTCCCTTGGGTGCAGCAGCACCTTTTTGAACAAACTTTCGTCCGAACTTGTCGATAGACATTACGATAATGGTTACAAAATAAGGTTATCAAAGTCTTTTATAATATCCGCCTGCTTGAGCTCCTCCAGAATGGCGATAATCTCATTATTGTGACCACTGTTACCTGCTTCTTTAGATGCTAACAACAGACGCAAACGATCAACCAATTCATTAGGGTCATCCCAGTACCAGTAGTCGATTTTGGATTTCTCAACTTCCATTAGCAAACCCTCTCCCAACTTTTTTCTCTTTTCACCGATAAATGGTGATAGTGGTTGACTTGATCTTTTTCTAGATATAGGGGTTTGCTTCTTTTTTGGGGGAAACATATTTGATATAATATTTGTGTACTTGTAGCCTCTGTTGGCTTTTATTCCTCCTCCATCTTCATGCTTGTGAACACCAGTTGCCTCTAACATTTGCTTGTACACTTTTAAATGATTGTCGTTGAACGATCCACTCTGCGGATGTTTCTTGAAAATCAACTCAAACAGTCCAGGTGTTCCCTTGTATCCAAATCCATTTGAATCAGTCATTTGGAAAAGGCCATATGTCCACAAACCTAAACTTTTCAGGAGAAGAAAAACTAAATAACACATTACTTTACATATAAACAAATATATTTTTGTGTCAAACTTATAATTTGTACTTTAGTTAAACCAGAATAACAGTTTTTTGGGTCATTTTATTTTTATTTATTTTTGTATGCCTAAAAAAAATTACTGGATATATGGCCTTTTCAAAAGAAATAAGATGTCACTACTTGATGTCATTAATGTTTCAAGAGACTTGCAGTTTTCCCCTGAAGGAGGGAAAAAATAAACTTAAGCCATGATTTCTGTAATCAAAATATTTATTTTACAAAATTGTTAGAGTACAAAATAATACATAGTAGGCCTAACTGTAGGCCAGTCAAAAAAAGACAAAGATGGTAAACACATGTTAAAATGCTTCATCAGCGACGTCTTCTTTGTTGGTCATGGGCCAGTTGAATATTTCCTAAAAATGATTTTTTTCCCACAGGTTCAATGAGTTTTTTTACATCAGCTATCTTTTTTTCATTCAACGCAATTTTGCCGTTGTATGCTGCAGTTCGTGGTTACTGAGGTGCTGATCAAGCATGCTTTGCAAGTGAGAACTCTTCTGTAATAAAACTGTCGATCCATGGGCGAGCTTCTACTATTCCTGGCTTTTTAGTTTCGTATTGAAACTGCATGAATTGTGACACTTTGAAGGAAACTTTTTGTTCCTTTGGAATTTTGGCCAGCGATCTTTTGGATAGCACTTGCTTCTTGTAATGTTCCTTAGACCACTTTTTATAATCAACAATATCACTTGTTTGTACTTCTATAACTTCAATGGTTTCACTGGACATAGCGATTAGTAGATTGTATTCATCTGGGTTGTATATTCGGTCCCAATTTCTGATAAGCCTTTTTGCTGTACCGAAAGCCCGATCACATGGAAGGAATGAGTGACCCCTCACTGGAAAATGGTGGACAATTTTCTCGAATCTTCCACTGGATGCTGTGGCCAATAAAAACCTCACAACGGTGTTATTTTTATTTTGTCCTGGGCATCCATCTGAAAATATATGAAGCTCTATGATATTCTCGGGTATTCATAACTCAATATACTTATTAATAAATGTGCAAATTTCATTAGGTCCTTTTAAAGCTTGACCTTCATGGTAAGAAAAAAATTTTGATTTTCCAGTCTTCAAATTGACTACGCAGAATTCAAACACCCACAACTGTCTATAATAAAAAACTTCCTGAACAGGAATATGTGGGAGTGGAAGGTTTCGCATATAGTCTATAGCAATGGCACAAACATTATCATCCTCCATGGATACTTTTTTCAAAGCGTCTATCTTCTTATAAAACTTCTTAGCTCTGGATTTGTGCACAAGAAGCTCTGCAGAAACCACTCGTTTTGCATATTCGTTTAAGTGAGGGCTTTTTATTTTGAGCTTCAACTCCTCACAGACTGCACACACGTCAATTTGAGGTCTTCCAAATTTGTAATCATAATTTTCTTTGAAGTATTTTAAATAGTATTTATAATTCACATTTGTTTCTGGATGTTTCAAGGCAAACATCTCGTGCATTTGCTTAACGTCTAATGATGCTGATAAACAGTTTTTAGTTTGATTGTTCGAATAATGAACTTCATACACGGGAAAAGATTCGATATGCTCTTTTATAAGAGAACAAACTGGCCCTGGAATAAGATTGTGTCGTGACCCCTCAGATTTCCCCCTCATATCTCGAGGTGAACTGCCTACAAGAAGTAAATGGTTCAGTCGGCGAACATATTTTTCTCCAACAGCATGTAGGCTCAAAAATGCAGTTTGCAAACTTCAACACATTTGGCAGAAATGTTTACATGATACTTAAAATTTGCTTGACGTACTTTTGGATTTTTAGTGTCAGTCTGTCTCTCTCGTTTGATTTCTTTTACTTCGATGAGACCTTGCAAGAAAACGTCTTGGGAAAATTTACTATCAAAACTATTTACATTGGATAGTATTTCAATTTGTTCATCTTCAGATATAGCCTGAAAGTACTTCCTTGGACACCTAAAAAAGTACCAAAAATTTAGTTTTTCTTTCCATTTAAACGTTTTAAAAGGGTCCAACTGCAAGTCTTGAACTAAAAAACACCCTTTAATGAGAATCAAACATTACAGTTAATAGACTAGATTTTTATAAATACAGCCTAGCCTATTTTTCAAGGTTATGTTTGTTTCATAACATAACCTAAGTTCAACGTAGTCTATTTCTAGGTTATGTTTCCTTGATACACTTTTTATAGATTTTAAGAGGCCCAAACTACTTGTCAAATAAGAGTAGATAAAAACTTAGTGTTAATTAGTTATTAATGTATGGGCTAAAGAAATAAGTGGACATTATAGTTATCTGCAAGGAGGGCCAGTTTTACGTGCAGGCACAACTTTTCTAACGTAGTTTATGTGCGACGTTCCTTGGACTTTTGCCTTTGTAATACTTTCACATTTACTCAACCCTTTCTTCTTTCGCTTGTTCCCACTTCCAATATGTAAGCGTGCGGCCATAGTGCCGAGGCGGACAAGGTAGCGTCGCACCGTGTGTTACGCGACTCCATGTTCCACCACAGCGAATATGTTTATAACTGAATCTTAATCTAGTTTTGACAATAAACAAATTATAGTTGAGCTTTCTGCAGCACTTCTATTTCAAATTGACATTAATACAGAATTACTTTTAGTTGATAGCTTATATCAACATAGAGAAAATGTAATACATTTCATTAAATGTTAATATAGTATGTCATAATATATAGTCGATTAATTAGGTGGCTATTCCATACAGGAAATAAATTTTTTTATAAAATAAAACACCATTTAAGTTTTGAAACATATTTTACATGTATTATTTTATGCATATGAACAAATTTAATTCACTTGAGTTTTTATGGTTTAAGTAAGAAATGTCTTCGATAAAATATATACATTTAATGACTGTTTACAAGACATTAGTATGTAATACATTATTTGCTCATTTTGGATGGTGGTTGTAGTATTTATGTTCTAGGTATTAATTTGTTCTTCAACAAATTGATTTTGTAACTTTAGAAACTCCTAAAAGACTATTAGAACATTTATTGCTTTACATGATAAAATCAGTAGTTGCATTCTTTCCACTTATTATGAAAATAGTCTTAATACCTTAAATATAAAATGATGTTGAACAGGAGAAATTTTTAATTCCGAATATAGTGGAAAGGAATTTACTCTTTAGTTTCTATGCAAAATTATAAGAATATAGAGGTTTTGTATAGCTCTTATCTCATCTATAACATATTTCTTATTGATCGCCAACAATAAATACCATATACTAGACATGAATTGACCTAAGCATCTCAATAAAGTGATATTACAAAAAATTTGCACAAATTACAGTTGCATTTATTTATCTTTATTTTACTATGCAAAATATTTACATATTTTTCCAACTAAATGTCTCCTCAAAGGACATTCCCTAATAATTTTAATATAACTATAAATTAAGCGTTACGTTAAGCTTACATAATCATACAAATATTATATGACAATTAGCTTACTTCTTGTGAAATTTCTTTATCTGCCTCGGCCTGGCAATCATCTATATAGTTGGTGACGTCAATTATGTCCTCACTGGCCTTATCAGGCATCTGTATAAGAAATAGGTTATTTATTTCTAAATTAATTTCATCAGAATTTCAGACATAGTAATATTCAATGTAAAACAATTCAGGTTTAATACAATTGTGCAATAAAATATTTGATTTAAACATGCTTTGTCTGTTAGATTACTGCACTCACTTTATATCTAAACTATCCGTTATTATATACCTTTAACTCTAACATTTCAGTTTAGAATTCTCAATTATGACTCCCCAGTAACAGCAACCCTTCCTTATTGGTTTGCCATTGCTAACTATTATTCATCATGCTCATTAAAGATTACCCCACAAATTGGCAAACACCTGATATTAAATATAAAAACAATAATCAAAGTATTTCAAATAATATTGCAAATTGTAAAAACCTGTATATAATGAGAAATTGACTGGTCACTTTATCTGTTAGTGTGGCCAGGAGTAAACGATTATAATAAAAAAAATTTAACAATTAATTCAGGTTGCAGTTTTGATAAATTACATATAAAATTTACCTTCTGCGGCGCTTTTATTTAAACTGACATTAATACTTAATTGCAATTAGCCGAAAGTGCATATCTCTCTTTACATACAGTAAATTTAATACATTATTTATACTCTAAATATAGTAAGTCTTTTTTTGTAGTGAAATTAACTAGATGGCTATAAAAAAAAAAAATTGTATTATTTTACAATGCAAAGTTTTCATATATTATCCAACTAAGAGTTTTTCATAAGAATATTCCCAAATAGTTAAATCGCTAAAATTACAAACCTACTCAATCTTACCCTTTACAAAAATATGATTTGACTATTAGCTTACATTTTGTGGAAGTTCTTGTTCTGCCTCGGTCTGGCTGTCTTCTATTTTGTTGGTGTCTGTAACTAAAGGCTGATTTACACGTTGCCAGTAGTTGGATACTAGTCGATATTGAACTGGAAAGGTCACTGGCACCTGATGACTGGAACGCCAGTTTATTGGAACTATCCGTTTACACGTTACCAGCGGCTAGAGCATTGAGAGTGGAGACTTGCTTTGTTTTATACAGTTTTAACTTTGGAACTTGTTTTAAAGAATGGCCGGGACGTCACAAATGATTGCCGTTACAAATGCAGTGCGTTGTGTATCAAAAGTACTATGCGAGGAACTCTTGGAAATATGCACCCACGAGTTACAGAAGAAAGAACGAGAAACATGGGTACGAGACTGGATGAATAACAAAGAATTGGGTGCTTCAGATACAATAATTAGAGAGCTTTATTTTAATGATCCACAAGAGTATAAAGCAGTTATGAGACTGACAACACAACAATTTGATGAGCTTCTGTGGATAAGTCCTATCATAACTTGTGATGACACATTGATGCGTAAAGCTCTGCCATCCAGGCTGAAACTAGAGGTAACACTTGCATATTTGGCTTCAGGTACAAATTCAAGAATGCTGTCAGTTATGTTCCGTGTTTCAAAAGCTGCTATATCGAAATTTATTCCACAAGTATGTGATGCTATTTATCATGTTTTACAGGATTACATAAAAGTAAGTTTGCTGATATTATTCTATTTATATATGCCCACATATTTACTATTTATATAAGTTGAAAACTTAATTGTATATACTTAATAATACTTATTTGTATATTTTATTACACACACATATGTTATGTTATCGGTACCATTAATAGCCCAATACAATAACAGTTTATATATGTATATATAAAGATAAACATGAGCTGTTGTGCTTGGTAAGAGGCAAAGTGGGTGTGAAATAAATTACAAATTTGAAAACTGAAAAGTAAATTTATATCAGAATAAAGAAAAGTTAAATCATATTTTCATTACAATGACAATAAACAGTAATTTTATAATAATTATTAATAACTTTTTAATTATTATTAAGTTATATGTTATTGTTTTTTCAAGACATGAAAGTTATATCACTGTTCGACATAGCTGCTGTTATGATGTCATTGTTTATTAAATAGCTGGGTTCACTTTGATCACTGAGACGTGGTTCTTGTACATAAGAGTTAGATATGTCGAGAATAGAATTAGGGCTTATTGGGACATCCATGGTGCTAGATGATGTAGTAGATTGAGGAGGACGAGTAATATTTCTCAATCGGAAATCCATTAAAACTCTCTGAATTTCAAAATTAGCCCTTATTCTTTCATCAACTGGTAGCTGACGTAGCTGAATGGCAATGTGTTTACCCATTACATCACATTCGTCATCAACAACTACTGAGGAGGTTGTTGTTTGTACCATCTGTAGTTTTTCATTTACATCTTTCAGCTCCCGGACAGCATTGCTTATTAACTCAATCCTTCGTTTTTGACCTCTGTTTCTTGCACGTGGAAACTGTTGGGGTGCCTGACTACATGAAGGGGTACTCACTGAATATTCATCTTGAGTACTTTCATTTAAATCTTTATCAACACCTTCTTCTTCAGCTTCAGTTTGTGTTTCCCCTCGAACAGCTACCGCCTGAAAATAAATGAAAAATTGTAGACTCCTATACTGAACTAAATTTTTGTTCAATGTAGCTTAACTCTTGAAAAACATAGCAAAATATATTGGCCTATATATAGGGGAATTGAAGTATGTGATATTTTTCAGGTGCCAGATAAAACTAAATGGGAGGAAATTCAAGTTGGATTCAATGACAGATGGAACTTTCCTGGTTGCTGTGGAGCAATTGATGGAAAACACATAGTAATTAAAGCCCCACCAAGTTCAGGGAGTGAATATTACAATTACAAAAGCACAAACAGTGTTGTACTACTTGCTGTGGTTGACCATGACTATCGCTTCACATACATAGATGTTGGAGCCTATGGACGCAATGCTGACGGTGGCGTGTTCCAATCATGTGACTTGTATCCTTTATTGGAAAATGATTTGTTACTCCCAAAAGGAGGTGTTCTTGTTGGGGATGATGCCTTCCCCTTAAAACCCTACCTGATGAAACCATTTTCAAAACCTAATTTGTCTAAGGCTGAAAGAGTGTACAACTACAGAACAAGTAGAGCAAGGAGAATAGTTGAAAATGGTTTTGGCATATTGGCCAGCCGCTTTCGCGTTTTTTGCCAACCCGTGTCAGTTAAAGTTGAAACTACCGTCAAAATGGTTAAATATGCGTGTGCTATCCATAACTGGTTACGATTAAAATCACCTTTGACTTACACACCACCTGGTAGTTTTGACTACGAGGATGTTGTAAATGCCACGGTATTACAAGGGCAATGGAGGTCTGATATATCTGAGCTACCAAGCATTCAGCGGACACGTCAGCACAACAGGCCTCAGAAAATTGCACAGCAATTGAGAGACAGATACAAGGAGTATCTTTCTGGAGAGTGGTCAGTTGAGTGGCAAGACAGAATGATTCAGTAAACAGTCTATAAAACTAGTATGCGTAAAATAAGTTTCCCACAAAACGTTTTTATATTTATGATTTGTTTTCCCACCATTTTACGTACCTACATAGATCAAGTTTTATAATAATAACTAAGAATTTACTATAATAACTAGGAGATTACATGCTAGATTACTAACTACTTAATGAAATTTAAGATAGATTATTCATAAGCTTGATTGGCAATTATAACCTGTATAAATTCTTTAGTATTTCATTTTAGAAATTAATTCCTAAAAAATATATCTTAATAACTTACCAAATTGCTGGACGTCTCTTTCTCCTTAAGATTCACTGTCTTCATTATGTGGTCCATAATAGTAAACCATGATAAAGAAGGCTTATAAATAAAATCGGTTCCTCCTCCACTTGCTTTGCTTTTTTTAACTTTCGCCAACTCCAAATAGTAAGTAGACCTCAAAGCTTTAATTTTCTTTGGCACATCCTTGTATGTAAAGGTTTGCACATTCATTTCATCCGCAATGGTTTTCATTGCCGCACTCCTAACATCACGATTACGGTAGTCTTTGTTGTAAACATTCCACAGACTTTCATGGTCACGGTACAATTGCATGAATTTCAAGGTCGTATCATCATTCCAACGGTTACCCATGATTAAATAAGTATAAATTTAGAACAATTCAACACACACAAATCTATTCTGCGACTGATCAATGCTTCCAGCAACTGTTTGCTGTTTACACACTGCCAGTCGAGTGGCGCCAGTAATAGGGGAGTGGTGGTGGGGGTAACTGGAACGCCACAAAAACAAAAATATTTGTTCTGCTGGCACTTCCAGCTACTGGCACGACTGTCGCTAACTGGCCTCTCCAGCGACTGGAAAGTCTTGTTTACATGGTGCCAGTGCTGGCATCCAGTGACTGGAGACCTGCACTGGAACGCCGACTGGCAGCGTGTAAACGGGCCTTAAAGGCTGATTTACACGTTGCCAGTAGTTGGATACCAGTCGATATTGAACTGGAAAGGTCACTGGCACCTGATGACTGGAACGCCAGTTTATTGGAACTATCCGTTTACACGTTACCAGCGGCTGGAGCATTGAGAGTGGAGACTTGCTTTGTTTTATACAGTTTTAACTTTGGAGCTTGTTTTAAAGAATGGCCGGGACGTCACAAATGATTGCCGTTACAAATGCAGTGCGTTGTGTATCAAAAGTACTATGCGAGGAACTCTTGGAAATATGCACCCACGAGTTACAGAAGAAAGAACGAGAAACATGGGTACGAGACTGGATGAATAACAAAGAATTGGGTGCTTCAGATACAATAATTAGAGAGCTTTATTTTAATGATCCACAAGAGTATAAAGCAGTTATGAGACTGACAACACAACAATTTGATGAGCTTCTGTGTATGATAAGTCCTATCATAACTTGTGATGACACATTGATGCGTAAAGCTCTGCCATCCAGGCTGAAACTAGAGGTAACACTTGCATATTTGGCTTCAGGTACAAATTCAAGAATGCTGTCAGTTATGTTCCGTGTTTCAAAAGCTGCTATATCGAAATTTATTCTTCAAGTATGTGATGCTATTTATCACGTTTTACAGGATTACATAAAAGTAAGTTTGCTGATATTATTCTATTTATATATGCCCACATATTTACTATTTATATAAGTTGAAAACTTAATTGTATATACTTAATAATACTTATTTGTATATTTTATTACACACACATATGTTATGTTATCGGTACCATTAATAGCCCAATACAATAACAGTTTATATATGTATATATAAAGATAAACATGAGCTGTTGTGCTTGGTAAGAGGCAAAGTGGGTGTGAAATAAATTACAAATTTGAAAACTGAAAAGTAAATTTATATCAGAATAAAGAAAAGTTAAATCATATTTTCATTACAATGACAATAAACAGTAATTTTATAATAATTATTAATAACTTTTTAATTATTATTAAGTTATATGTTATTGTTTTTTCAAGACATGAAAGTTATATCACTGTTCGACATAGCTGCTGTTATGATGTCATTGTTTATTAAATAGCTGGGTTCACTTTGATCACTGAGACGTGGTTCTTGTACATAAGAGTTAGATATGTCGAGAATAGAATTAGGGCTTATTGGGACATCCATGGTGCTAGATGATGTAGTAGATTGAGGAGGACGAGTAATATTTCTCAATCGGAAATCCATTAAAACTCTCTGAATTTCAAAATTAGCCCTTATTCTTTCATCAACTGGTAGCTGACGTAGCTGAATGGCAATGTGTTTACCCATTACATCACATTCGTCATCAACAACTACTGAGGAGGTTGTTGTTTGTACCATCTGTAGTTTTTCATTTACATCTTTCAGCTCCCGGACAGCATTGCTTATTAACTCAATCCTTCGTTTTTGACCTCTGTTTCTTGCACGTGGAAACTGTTGGGGTGCCTGACTACATGAAGGGGTACTCACTGAATATTCATCTTGAGTACTTTCATTTAAATCTTTATCAACACCTTCTTCTTCAGCTTCAGTTTGTGTTTCCCCTCGAACAGCTACCGCCTGAAAATAAATGAAAAATTGTAGACTCCTATACTGAACTAAAATTTTGTTCAATGTAGCTTAACTCTTGAAAAACATAGCAAAATATATTGGCCTATATATAGGGGAATTGAAGTATGTGATATTTTTCAGGTGCCAGATAAAACTAAATGGGAGGAAATTCAAGTTGGATTCAATGACAGATGGAACTTTCCTGGTTGCTGTGGAGCAATTGATGGAAAACACATAGTAATTAAAGCCCCACCAAGTGCAGGGAGTGAATATTACAATTACAAAAGCACAAACAGTGTTGTACTACTTGCTGTGATTGACCATGACTATCGCTTCACATACATAGATGTTGGAGCCTATGGACGCAATGCTGACGGTGGCGTGTTCCAATCATGTGACTTGTATCCTTTATTGGAAAATGATTTGTTACTCCCAAAAGGAGGTGTTCTTGTTGGGGATGATGCCTTCCCCTTAAAACCCTACCTGATGAAACCATTTTCAAAACCTAATTTGTCTAAGGCTGAAAGAGTGTACAACTACAGAACAAGTAGAGCAAGGAGAATAGTTGAAAATGGTTTCGGCATATTGGCCAGCCGCTTTCGCGTTTTTTGCCAACCCATGTCAGTTAAAGTTGAAACTACCGTCAAAATGGTTAAATGTGCGTGTGCTATCCATAACTGGTTACGATTAAAATCACCTTTGACTTACACACCACCTGGTAGTTTTGACTACGAGGATGTTGTAAATGCCACGGTATTACAAGGGCAATGGAGGTCTGATATATCTGAGCTACCAAGCATTCAGCGGACACGTCAGCACAACAGGCCTCAGAAAATTGCACAGCAATTGAGAGACAGATACAAGGAGTATCTTTCTGGAGAGTGGTCAGTTGAGTGGCAAGACAGAATGATTCAGTAAACAGTCTATAAAACTAGTATGCGTAAAATAAGTTTCCCACAAAACGTTTTTATATTTATGATTTGTTTTCCCACCATTTTACGTACCTACATAGATCAAGTTTTATAATAATAACTAAGAATTTACTATAATAACTAGGAGATTACATGCTAGATTACTAACTACTTAATGAAATTTAAGATAGATTATTCATAAGCTTGATTGGCAATTATAACCTGTATAAATTCTTTAGTATTTCATTTTAGAAATTAATTCCTAAAAAATATATCTTAATAACTTACCAAATTGCTGGACGTCTCTTTCTCCTTAAGATTCACTGTCTTCATTATGTGGTCCATAATAGTAAACCATGATAAAGAAGGCTTATAAATAAAATCGGTTCCTCCTCCACTTGCTTTGCTTTTTTTAACTTTCGCCAACTCCAAATAGTAAGTAGACCTCAAAGCTTTAATTTTCTTTGGCACATCCTTGTATGTAAAGGTTTGCACATTCATTTCATCCGCAATGGTTTTCATTGCCGCACTCCTAACATCACGATTACGGTAGTCTTTGTTGTAAACATTCCACAGACTTTCATGGTCACGGTACAATTGCATGAATTTCAAGGTCGTATCATCATTCCAACGGTTACCCATGATTAAATAAGTATAAATTTAGAACAATTCAACACACACAAATCTATTCTGCGACTGATCAATGCTTCCAGCAACTGTTTGCTGTTTACACACTGCCAGTCGAGTGGCGCCAGTAATAGGGGAGTGGTGGTGGGGGTAACTGGAACGCCACAAAAACAAAAATATTTGTTCTGCTGGCGCTTCCAGCTACTGGCACGACTGTCGCTAACTGGCCTCTCCAGCGACTGGAAAGTCTTGTTTACATGGTGCCAGTGCTGGCATCCAGTGACTGGAGACCTGCACTGGAACGCCGACTGGCAGCGTGTAAACGGGCCTTAAGTCCTCGCTGGTCTCATCAGGCATCTGTATAAGAAATGGATTATATATGTATTGTTATTAAGTAGTGTGGCCAGAAATGAACTATATTGCAAAAAAATCAAATCAAATCAGTTTATTACTTAAAAACAATTAAATTAACACATTCGCTGCGACTGACGCCTTACGTCGTCACGGCAGTCGCTGTAAGCACGCTGATGACGCCTTGCGTAGTCATTAGGCAATCTGAATTTTTCTGTTTAAGTGTGAGTCTAGCATTGCATGGTTGACTGTCGTTTGTTCATAGCGTGGTCGAAAAATTTAAAATAACTTTCCTGTGTCGCAGTTTCGGTGTGACTTTTTTTTGTTTTGTATTTGTAGTGTAATTTGTGTAGTTTTTAGTGTGTATATTTATTATTATTAGTCTTTTAAACATGGCTGGACCATTTAGACTGACTGTATGTTTGTTTGAACAAAATTTCTTATTGACTAAAATACGATCATTAGTGAGTCAGAAGACAGTGAGATTACAGTTCGTAGATATAAGGGGAGAATAAGATTTGTGTATTACAGCTTCTAAACATGAAAAAATAAACTGGAATAGAATGAACCAGTAGGTTGAAGGGGAATAATATTGTAAATACCTAACATACGAACTAAATATATTGTATGAATTGCATATATACCAATTTTACTTGTCACTATGTTGCAATATGTAAGCGTGCGGCCATAGTGCCGAGCCGGACAAGGTAGCGTCGCACCGTGTGTTACGCGACTCCATGTTCCACCACAGCGAATATGTTTATAACTGAATCTGAATCTAGTTTTGTCAATAAACAAATTATAGTTGAGCTTTCTGCAGCACTTCTATTTCAAATTGACATTAATACAGAATTACTTTTAGTTGATAGCTTATATCAACATAGAGAAAATGTAATACATTTCATTAAATGTTAATATAGTATGTCATAATATATAGTCGATTAATTAGGTGGCTATTCCATACAGGAAATAAATTTTTGTATAAAATAAAACATCATTTAAGTTTTGAAACATATTTTACATGTATTATTTTATGCATATGAACAAATTTAATTCACTTGAGTTTTTATGGTTTAAGTTAGAAATGTCTTCGATAAAATATATACATTTAATGACTGTTTACAAGACATTAGTATGTAATACATTATTTGCTCATTTTGGATGGTGGTTGTAGTATTTATGTTCTAGGTATTAATTTGTTCTTCAACAAATTGATTTTGTAACTTTAGAAACTCCTAAAAGACTATTAGAACATTTATTGCTCTACATGAAAAAATCAGTAGTTGCATTCTTTCCACTTATTATGAAAATAGTCTTAATACCTTAAATATAAAATGATGTTGAACAGGAGAAATTTTTAATTCCGAATATAGTGGAAAGGAATTTACTCTTTATTTTCTATACAAAATTATAAGAATATAGAGGTTTTGTATAGCTCTTATCTCATCTATAACATATTTTTTATTGATCGCCAACAAGAAATACCATATACTAGACATGAATTGACCTAAGCATCTCAATAAAGTGATATTACAAAAAATTTGCACAAAATACAGTTGCATTTATTTATCTTTATTTTGCATAGTAGGCGTGACAAAAAAAAGTCACACCGAAACTGCGACACAGGAAAGTTATTTTCAATTTTTCGACCACGCTATGAACAAACGACAGTCAACCGTGCAATGCTAGACTCACACTTAAACAGGAAAATTCAGATTGCCTAATGACTACGCAAGGCGTCATCAGCGTGCTTACAGCGACTGCCATGACGACGTAAGGCGTCACCCGCAGCGAATGTGTTAATTGTTTTTAAGTAATAAACTGATTTGATTTGATTTTTTTGCAATATAGTTCATTTCTGGCCGCACTACTTAATAACAATACATATATAACCCATTTCTTATACAGATGCCTGATGAGACCAGCGAGGACTTAGTTACAGACACCAACAAAATAGAAGACAGCCAGACCGAGGCAGAACAAGAACTTCCACAAAATGTAAGCTAATAGTCAAATCATATTTTTGTAAAGGGTAAGATTGAGTAGGTTTGTAATTTTAGCCATTTAACTATTTGGGAATATTCTTATGAAAAACACTTAGTTGGATAATATATGAAAACTTTGCATTGTAAAATAATACAATTTTTTTTTTATAGCCATCTAGTTAATTTCACTACAAAAAAAGACTTACTATATTTAGAGTATAAATAATGTATTAAATTTACTGTATGTAAAGAGAGATATGCACTTTCGGCTAATTGCAATTAAGTATTAATGTCAGTTTAAATAAAAGCGCCGCAGAAGGTAAATTTTATATGTAATTTATCAAAACTTCAACCTGAATTAATTGTTAAATTTTTTTATTATAATCGTTTACTCCTGGCCACACTAACAGATAAAGTGACCAGTCAATTTCTCATTATATACAGGTTTTTACAATTTGCAATATTATTTGAAATACTTTGATTATTGTTTTTATATTTAATATCAGGTGTTTGCCAATTTGTGGGGTAATCTTTAATGAGCATGATGAATAATAGTTAGCAATGGCAAACCAATAAGGAAGGGTTGCTGTTACTGGGGAGTCATAATTGAGAATTCTAAACTAAAATGTTAGAGTTAAAGGTATATAATAACGGATAGTTTAGATATAAAGTGAGTGCAGTAATCTAACAGACAAAGCATGTTTAAATCAAAAATGTTATTGCACAATTGTATTAAACCTGAATTGTTTTACATTGAATATTACTATGTCTGAAATTCTGATGAAATTAATTTAGAAATAAATAACCTATTTCTTATACAGATGCCTGATAAGGCCAGTGAGGACATAATTGACGTCACCACCTATATAGATGATTGCCAGGCCGAGGCAGATAAAGAAAATTCACAAGAAGTAAGCTAATTGTTATATAATATTTGTATAATTATGTAAGCTTAACGTAACGCTTATTTTATAGTTATATTAAAATTATTAGGGAGTGTCCTTTGAGGAGACATTTAGTTGGAAAAATATGTAATTATTTTGCATAGTAAAATAAAGATAAATAAATGCAACTGTATTTTGTGCAAATTTTTTGTAATATCACTTTATTGAGATGCTTAGGTCAATTCATGTCTAGTACATGGTATTTCTTGTTGGCGATCAATAAGAAATATGTTATAGATGAGATAAGAGCTATACAAAACCTCTATATTCTTATAATTTTGCATAGAAACTATGAGTAAATTCCTTTCCACTATATTCGGAATTAAAAATTTCTCCTGTTTAACATCATTTTATATTTAAGGTATTAAAACTATTTTCATAATAAGTGGAAAGAATGCAACTACTGATTTTTTCATGTAGCGCAATAAATGTTCTAATAGTCTTTTAGGAGATTCTAAAGTTACAAAATCAATTTGTTGAAGAACAAATTAATACCTAGAACATAAATACTACAACCCCCATCCAAAATGAGCAAATAATGTATTACATACTAATGTCTTGTAAACAGTCATTAAATGTATATATTTTATCGAAGGCATTTCTTACTTAAACCATAAAAACTCAAGTGAATTAAATTTGTTGCATTTATTTATCTTTATTTTACTATGCTAAATATTTACATATTTTTCCAACTAAATGTCTCCTCAAAGGACACTCCCTAATAATTTTAATATAACTATAAATTAAGCGTTACGTTAAGCTTACATAATCATACAAATATTATATGACAATTAGCTTACTTCTTGTGAATTTTCTTTATCTGCCTCGGCCTGGCAATCATCTATATAGGTGGTGACGTCAATTATGTCCTCACTGGCCTTATCAGGCATCTGTATAAGAAATAGGTTATTTATTTCTAAAATAATTTCATCAGAATTTCAGACATAGTAATATTCAATGTAAAATAATTCAGGTTTAATACAATTGTGCAATAACATTTTTGATTTAAACATGCTTTGTCTGTTAGATTACTGCACTCACTTTATATCTAAACTATCCGTTATTATATACCTTTAACTCTAACATTTAAGTTTAGAATTCTCAATTATGACTCCCCAGTAACAGCAACCCTTCCTTATTGGTTTGCCATTGCTAATTATTATTTGGGCCATCATGCTCTTTAAAGATTACCCTACAAATTGGCAAACACCTGATATTAAATATATGAACAATAATCAAAGTATTTCAAATAATATTGCAAATTGTAAAAACCTGTATATAATGAGAAATTGACTGGTCACTTTATCTGTTAGTGTGGCCAGGAGTAAACGATTATAATAAAAAAATTTAACAATTAAGTCAGGTTGCAGTTTTGATAAATTACATATAAAATTTAACCTTCTGCGGCGCTTTTATTTAAACTGACATTAATACTTAATTGCAATTAGCCGAAAGTGCATATCTCTCTTTACATACAGTAAATTTAATACATTATTTATACTCTAAATATAGTAAGTCTTTTTTTGTAGTGAAATTAACTAGATGGCTATAAAAAAAAATTGTATTATTTTACAATGCAAAGTTTTCATATATTATCCAACTAAGTGTTTTTCAAAAGAATATTCCCAAATAGTTAAATGGCTAAAATTACAAACCTACTCAATCTTACCCTTTACAAAAATATGATTTGACTATTAGCTTACATTTTGTGGAAGCTCTTGTTCTGCCTTGGTCTGGCTGTCTTCTTTTTTTATGGTGTCTGTAACTAAGTCCTCACTGGTCTCATCAGGCATCTGTATAAGAAATGTATTATATATGTATTGTTTTTAAGTAGTGCGGCCAGATATGGACTATATTTAAAAAAAAAATCAAATCAAATCAGTTTATTACTTAAAAACAATTAAATTAACACATTCGCTGTGGGTGACGCCTTACGTCGTTACGGCGGTCGCTGTAAGCACGCAGATGACGCCTTCCGTAGTCATTAGGCAACCTGAATTTTTCTGTTTAAGTGTGAGTCTAGCATTGCATGGTTGACTGTCGTTTGTTCATAGCGTGGTCGAAAAATTTAAAATAACTTTCCTGTGTCGCAGTTTCGGTGTGACTTTTTTTGATTTGTATTTGTAGTGTAATTTGTGTAGTTTTTAGTGTGTATATTTATTATTATTAGTCTTTTAAACATGGCTGGACCATTTAGACTGACTGTATGTTTGTTTGAACAAAATTTCTTATTGACTAAAATACGATCATTAGTGAGTCAGAAGACAGTGAGTTTACAGTTCGTAGATATGAGGGGAGAATAAGATTTGTGTATTACAGCTTCTAAACATGAAAAAATAAACTGGAATAGAATGAACCAGTAGGCTGAAGGGGAATAATATTGTAAATACCTAACATACGACTATTTATAATTATGTGGTTATCGGAAAAGCTAACCGGATATGATCCCATTTTCCACTCGTTGCCATAATAGTGAATGCCGTACGTGAAATCAGCTTCTTCCCTATCGTCTGTCTTAATAAACTGAAGGTAGGTGCCTAGCAAGTATCCGATGTTGTTTGCACGAATAAATGCGTCAAACTCTGACGCTAAAGACGGTCTTCCAAATGACTGCTCAGGCTCAAAAACCTCCTTCTCCTCCTCCTCCTCCACTTCCCCTTCATTCTCCTCTGTGGGCTCTTGCTTGATCTCTTTGGCAGCAATAACCGTCTCCGTCAACTGTTTCAGTGGATCAATTAACGGTTTGTACTGTACCTCCAACGAACGTTTTGTTTGAATTGAACTGCTTTTAATATCGCGCAACTTTTGCCTTATACTATCCTGCAGCATCTTTATTTCTCGTATAAGATGCTCATCTTTGAACGTCATCTTGTCGAATAACCAATTTCGAATATCACACTTATATTTATTGAGTTTCCACAGCCCCTCCCCACTGCGGAATGTTTATGCGTCAAACTCTGACGCTAAAGCCGGCCTTCACCTCCTGCAAATCTGTGCTCCCACCTCCCAGGTTGTTTTCAGTTTTCCAGTTTCCAAGTTTTTCAGTTTCCAAGTTTTCAGTTTCCAAGTTTTTCAGTTTCCAAGTTTTTCAGTTTCCAAGTTTTTCAGTTTTTCATTTTCAAAGTTTTTCATTTTTCGAGTTTTTCAGTTTTCCAGTTTGCAAGTTTTTTAGTATCCAAGTTTTTCAGTTTTTCTGTTTTTCAGTTTTACAATATGTAGTAAAAGAAGTGGACCCAAAGTGGTTTCTTCCAACGTATCTATTCGCCTTTTAAAACGTAGCCTGTCTAGCGTCATTTGTTTCCATGATTATTTGCGATCCTCATTCATAGGTAGATGGTAATCTCTTGTTACAAGAGGCTGACTAAAACTAACCTTCAGCATCATGTTGTAAAACTTTGACAAACCCGTCGAGTCCGACGCGGTATCTACCATCGTCAATGTTACGTTCTTTGTCCACTACAACGAATTTGTTCTTACCACCGTTCCATGCGGTGGCACACAACTCTTTGAATTTCCCATAAGACATGTCCGTATTTATATGATCTTCGTAGACGTGTCTTAAATTTCTGTCATCCTGCTTGAACACAATAATAAAGTTTGCATTGTCCCTTATTAGCTGTTTGGGTATCCTACTGTATGTTTGACACAAGTAAAAAGTATCAACATTCTGGTGTCGTCCCATTGTAAAGTAGTTTCTGATGGTGTCTTGCTTTTCACATGCGACATCATCAAAAACACCATCACAGAGTGTTTTTTCACCTCATTTGGATGAATCACCTCACCGTTGTCTGTGAAAGGGAAATATCCTATACCGAGTATAGTCAGTAGTACCTTCTCTAGCAACTTATACTTTGGCTGATGGAGTGATTTTGAAAACACGTAGGCATTTTCAAACTTTAGTCCATTTGGATTAAACAACAAGTTTAACATTACATTAGTCTTGCCGGAATTTGAAGGTCCGCACATGATACACCGAACATGGTTTGGCAGGAGATCACTGTGTTTGCTTCTTTCCTTCATATCTCCTCCACAGTATACGTCAAAGTTTACGATAGGCAATTCGGGTGTTTTCATCTTAACGTCTAAGCTCAAACTGAATAATTCACACAAGTTCACTTTTTTTTATCCACGAATTGTGAGTACCATCAAAGCCGATCCACTTAACCAGCACTTTATTACCCTTTCTCCTCAACACCTTTTCCACCAGGTATACGTCTCCGTGTCTGGTCTTGAGTAGTTCTTTTCCGTAAAGGCTTCCTTGAAGCATGTTGTTGCGGTAATCCTTTAGGTGATACGTACTTGGTACAGTTGAGAACGCACTGCTTGTACCGTGAAAATCTCGTTTGTCCAGTTGGGTAGGTATCCCTTATCGAAAACCTTTTTATACTTGCTTATCCTTACTTTGAACTCGATCTTTTCCTTCTTATATTTTTGTCTATTTTTGTTAATGTTTCGTCTGACCAAATCTTCGTTCTTTTTGTTCACATCAAAAGGTGCCATGCCAACAATTGTTCTATGTTTTCTCGTGTTGTAATCTTCCAACAGGTCGGGTAGGATTTTAATCCATTGGTAGTTGCCCAGTTCTGTGAATTTTCTCCACATTAGATACTTGAGGCTACGATTGAATCTCTCCACTATGGCTCCCTTCTTCTCGCTGTACACTGAGTGATGATTAATGTTGTGTTTCTTCATTAGCTTGGTGAATCCAGCGTTGTAAAACTCTTTTCCCATGTCGGTTTGTAGATGCGTCATCCGATTATCCTCCAAGACTGGTTGTATGGCCTTGATGATTTCTTGTCCAGACTTGTCCTGGACTGGTATTGCGTAAGCATATTTGGTAAAGCAGTTGATTACTGTGAGAATATACTTGTAGCCCTTGTTCGAGTTCGAGTATGGTATCATATCTACCAAATCAGCCTGATACAGATCGTCTATTCCTTTGACTTCCACAGGTCTGGTGGGAAATGTTCTTCTAGCTGGAGCGTGTAGCTCTTTGGCAATGATTTCTCTCACATTCATAATTGGATTGAATTGTGTCCAATTCATAACTAATTGATTATTGCGCAATTATAACGCAATAACGCAATTATAAAACTAATTGTGTTATTTATTGGTTTTTAAGGGATTCCACAGCCCCTCCCCGCTACGGAAAGTGGTAGCCGACCATCTTCTTATTGCTACCTCCTGCACTCTTGTGCTCCCTTTCTTGGATTGTTTTTATTATTCAAAAAAGGTGAAGGAAACTAGAGAATGAAAATTTTCCCGAAGTCTCTTTTCTTGCGCTGTATGCTTTTCCATTTCTACATCTGCAATTTTTCTCTTATGACATTCCCTGTTGTAATAGATTCCACGTACAAAATGCTTTAGGTCAATCCAATCCACAGTGTCGAGGTATGCCTGGAGATATTTCTGTTCAGAACTTATCGACTTCCAATGCTGCCTAATTATCGGGTTTTCTTCACGCATAAACTTCATGTCCTCTTCGTACCACTGACATTCGAATTCGTTACGTGGTTGAGCATGCCATCTTTTACTAATATCATGTTCTATTCACATAAAGTCCTTGTAGAGTTCCCACGGATCCTGCTTGACGACTGGGTTGCAGTCACCGTCCAGGTTGGGTACTTGTTCCCTATGGTAGCGTCCGGTAATAGCGTTGGATTCTCCGTACATGTTGATAGAGTATCCAAGTACACACTGACGACCGTTGTAAGTGAGGGGTATTTATACCTGTGCTGGGCGTTGCCGGCATTTGAAGGTTGATTGGGCGTTGCCGGTGCTTGAAAGTCTATTGGGCGTTGCGGGTCATTGCTTTTACGGGATTCCACAGCCCCTTCCTGCTGCGAAAAGTGAATGCGTCAAACTCTGACACTAAAGCCGACCTTCTTCTTATTGCTACCTCCTGCAATCTTGTGCTCCCGTAGTCTTACTCGACCAACATTGCGTCCAAAGCAGCTCGATCTAACATAATCTCTTCATCGATGGAGTAGTGACCCCAGGGTACAGTCTTGATTCCTCCTTCCATGATGTATCTCTTGTCGTCCACTGCTGACAGATCAATCTTGGCTTGCTCTACGCTATACAGGTCGTGCTTGTAACTGCGTATTATGTTCATCTGTCTACGCATCTCACATTCATCGTAATTGTTGCTGATCAGTCTTAAAAGTAATATCAACTGTGCTGTATAATTGGGTAAATATCTTGAAGCACTCTGTATAACCTTCAAACTCTATATCTTTATCGATCACGGTCTTTTTGACTCCCTTGGCTTTCTTTAAAATTCCTTTCTTTCCTGGATTCTCAGGATCAATCTCCGATCTGCTAGCGTACATCTTGGAACGCAGACCTACGTGTTCATACATAATGTGTCCGTTCAGTTCATCCTTAAACTTACCAATGACTTTCTTGTTGATCACAGGCATTCCGTATCGGTTAGGATTCGGATAACCACTTGTGTCGAATACATTTATCATACAGTTCATGTCGTTGTATACATTTTCAGTTTTAATCTGATAAGTTAAGGAATCGGTATCCGTATACTGTAGCTGAGCTCTCTCCCCGTATCTCTTCTTGATGACCTCATAATGAAAATTATACATCAGAGTCTTTGAAAGATCTAATATACTCATTCCAACATAGATTGCTTTGTTGAACATCAGATGGGTTTTACCCATATGCACTGCTGCAAGATTTTCCGTACAGATGGTGCGACTTTTGAAATTTGGCTGGGATATCCACTTGTCAGCCTGTTTGTCGTTGGTTGCGAGACGAATATAAACTCTGTTCAATTTGTTTTCCATGGTTTTCCCGAATACAGAGTTATTCATGAGTTTAAAAAACTCCTTCTCGAACTCGTCTTTAGCTTGGGTCCTCTTGTTGGTAATGAGGTCAATGTATGTTCTCAGCCATGCGCATTGCGAGAAGCTGATGGCTCGATGTATCTTCTTTAGTATCAATCCTAGGGTAATATATTGCTTCAGGTTGCGATAGTGAAGAACATACTTTTCCCTATGGAACAGTGTGAGCAGTAGCTTTTTATCTTTGTATCCTGGAGGTACAAGCTGTTCAGGTGCGAGAGGGTAGTCAGAGTGGGCATCGTGAAGCTCCTGGGGATACTCCAAGTCGACTTCCAATATGTATCCAGTTGGATCGTCGTCCGCTATCTCCATGACATCAATTGATTCGGGATCCTCTACCCATTTGAACTCTGCGCATGGCATTGGTTGACTCATGGCCCAGCCATATAGGTTATTGGCGTCCAGATACATGAGGTAAGTGCTTGCCTTCTCCACGTTGTAATCATCCATATACGGGTTATTGGCTTTTGCATATCGGTGCGAACACTGGGATACTCCTCCTCTGATCCCTTTGGTAATCATAAGCCGCATCTCGTTGTTGGTGAGAAGTTCGAGCTCTATCTTGGTGATCTTCAACATTGCACTCCACGCCAGTCCTGGAGCGGTGAAGTACCAGGCTGGATCCAGTTTATATGTCTCAAGACATACATCCCTAAAGTTCTCGATGATATCTGCCAAGAGCAACACATCTGTTTGATTATATAATAAGGTGTATTCCTTCATATCTTGAATTTTAAACGTCTCCCACACTGTCTTGGCGTGTTGGTATTCTTTATCCTCGATGTCAGTCTTGTTTAGCTTGCTATAGAAATCCTTCTGTGCTGGAAGTGAAGTAAGTTGGTATTTCTCGGGAGCATCCATAAAATCGTAGGGATAAATTCCCTTTTTGTTCAGCAGCTTGAGCTGTTCTCCAGAGTAATACTTGGCTGTATGACAAAATTGAGACAATTCCAAGTTTTCTGCCAGCTTCGCGAGACTCATTGCCATGAAGTGACACGAGTCGAGGAATCTCAGCTTGACTCCACCCTCTATCTCTACGGTGTACGAGAAATAGCGCTCTTCGTTGTTCGGTATCACGCTGATGGTTTCATCGTTTAAGCCAAACATCTTTATGAATAGGTGGGTATCGTAGCCGCTCAGATTGTGCATAAAGATTGGTATGAAATTTGGCTTTCTATATTTCAGGTTACAGTTGTTGTGGGCGATACCTCTGAATTTCCCAGTCAGGTGGTCGTGATCTCTAACTTTGTAGTCTTCGAGATTCGTAAATGGTTTCTCACAGATGTGGCAGACTGTAGAGTTGGTAATGGTGTTCATATCTTCTGGGGTGATTTCCATTGGTTTTGCTGCTGCTTTAGAGTAAAGGTGATGAATTTTTCTCGACTCATTGAATAAACTCTCTACAAAGGATTTGGTGGCATCCTCTCCAAAGTATTTTACAGGTGGACTATATTCTCCATCAGCATACACAATGTAATAGGAGAAGCTAATGGCGTTGTGTTTTTGGTACTTCTTCGTAGATGAGTGTTTGGGCTGTTGATCCTCTTGAAATTTTTCTTCTTCTTCTTGCTCGTTTTCTATGGGTTCCAGCATGCATTCGAAGTCAGCATAACCAGCAAACGGAACTCACATCTTTTTGTTACCCTCTTCGAATTTGATGTTACTTCCTTCCTTGGGCATCTCGATGTGGACTGGATCGTGCTCCTTACAATACTCGAGATGGGAGGATAGCAAATCCTCGCGGCTATAGTGTTGGAGACAGCGGTGGCATACCCACGTCTTATGCTCATGCTTGGAGAATTGACTACTGACCAATCTGCTAAGATCTTTTATTAGTCAGTAGTGAGCGTTGGTCTCGTCTTTGATGTACAGTAGGTCGATGTGTATATGCTGTTCTTGATTCATTATGCGTAGGGGGTAGACCACAAACTTTTCATCGTATGCGTATACGTTGATCGATATGCCTGATCGCTTCTCAAACAGCTGGATGTTGTCAAGACTGACAGGGAAGGCGATATCTCGTAGAAACGGTTCCAGTTCATTCTCATAAGGCAGGTAGTGTTGCACACGATGAGGTTGCTCTACGTAATCTACAGGATGTAGAGCTGCCAGCACTGACCATATAAAGTACTTTTCGTCATTATTAATCACGTTTAGCACGGTCTTCTTTGTGGTGATATTCTTGGGAAGCTCTATATATGTAGATCCGCGCAGTGGGACGTATTTATTGACAGCTAGTTTCACTGATATAATTTTCTTGATGGACCACCCCGATCCTTTGGCATAAACTTCATCCATTTCTGCGAGAAGCTGACCCTCGACGTCCTTCAAATAGTCCTCGATATCGGTAGTAGGTAAAATGGTTGAATTTTTCGTTTTGAAATTCATTTCCTTGGTCTCTTCCAGATCGTTGACGAGCTTCTTATACTCTACAAGGAATACAACGTTGGTATTGATGTTTTCAGCCCTGTTGTGCTCCACAATTTTCTCATGGATTAGCGGTCGAGAGGTTTGAAGAAATGAAGCAGGATCCTTCATATTCGGAGTGTTCTTTATGAGATAGGTTTTCATCCGACTATTGAAGGCGCTTTCAACTTCTTCTATTTGGAGCTGTTTTCCTCCAATAATGGCTCCCATAGTCGCCTTCACGTTGTTATATGCGTTGACAATAGTGGAACGGACGGTATTGATGATGGAAGTGCTGGTTGTTGGTTGGGGGTCGACCTCGAAGCGAGCAGCCTTGGAAGTGGAGGGGGCTGGCTCGTCTGCTTTCCTCTTGAGGTGAGTGGGGCTACACTTCTTGAGGTGGCGGCTGCGAATGGAGAGAGTTATCATGACTCCACAAGCCGGACAGGGACGTTGAGGCTCCCGGGTTGTTGTAAGCCCAGCGCAGCTCTTGAGGTGTCGAGCTATGTTTGCCTTGGACATGGTCTTAGCACATCTGGGACACGTTGTCTGGTTGGGCTTCATGCTGAAGAAACAGATGGACAATTTTTATTAGTAACATGGTCCTTACGTTAATCTATGCAAATACCGTAAAGAGAACGGTAATCTAAGTCTAAAGTTTGCTTAGGGGTACTAGTACGTTAACTAGGGTTACGGAATTGCTACAGTAATTATGTATAAGGGCTTACATGTATTAGATGGGTGTGGTTGCCGTAGGAAGACGAAGTCATGTGATGGAGTGGTAGCAGGTTTCTGTGAGGATGGTTAATCTGCAACAAATGATGAAATGTTTTAGAATTCATATACTCTAGAAGATGGTGTTTGTTAAAAAGTGAGGTTATGTTTGATATTAATGAAGACTTACTTGTAATAATAGTAGTCGGTGGCTGGAGAGAGCAGAGATGTTGTCAATTTGAATCTCGTAGACTGACTGAGGTTTGGTCTGAAATCATCGAACTATATGGGTTAAAATACTACTACGTAAATCAATATAGTATTTTAATGGATACTACGTAAATCAACAAAATAACAAAGTTCCAACTATATTTTAGGTTATGTTTAAAATGTGAGGTTATGTTTGAAAGATGTGTCCTAGTTGGATTGTAAACTAAATGTATGGTAAAACAGGGTTTATATATCCACGTACACCTTCAAAGTGACGTGATGTGGGGTCTTGACTAACACAATTGTATCATAATATAATAGGCTAAGCTTGTGAGTGAGTGGTATGAGTTTTTAGTATTCTACATCTGACGTGACTATGTTAAGGACTAATACAGTATACTATTGACTGTTGTAGTAACTAACTGTGGTTACAAGGTAGTTGTTTTATGTACGTTGGGTACTTACTCAAATTGAAGGTTCAAAGTTGCGCAGCAGAAGAGCGGTTGTACAGGCAGGTAGATACTTGATGGTCCACAGTTGGAAGGCACACTGACAACCGTTGTGAGTGAGGGGTATTTATACCAGGATCAGACGAACACGCCTGAGGTTAGGTAACCGCACTCTGCACACCAGATAAGGTCTGGGAAAGGTTACCGAATCTAGCACACCCAAGGTTGTTGTCATTATAATATCTGGAGGTCGACGTGGCAATAACTTGTCTCGAGGCCGGACTGTCCGAATGTCAGTTATGACTTGGTAGGATGTAAGTCGGAAGGGTACCGGAAGTGGAAACGGAAGTAGACCGGAAGTAAACAGGAAATAGACCGGAAGTGGACCAGTATAATAAGGGGAATGAGGGAAATTTGGGAATTTTGAGGGAAATTTGGGAATTTTGAGGGAAATTTGTAAGGGGAGGATGGTAGCACTGTATCCGGCCGCAATCTTGGATCCGGGGCTGCCATCTTGAATCTGGGGCTGCCATCTTGGATCCCGGGCCGCCTTCTTGGACAAAAATGCATTTTAATGAGGGAATTTTATGGAAATTTGGGAATTTTGAGGGAAATTTGGGAATTTTGAGGGAATATTTGGAGAGGAGGGTGGTAGAACTGTATCCGGCCGCCATCTTGGATCCGGGGCCGCTATCCTTGATCCGGGGTGGTCACGTGACTTTCCCCTACCCTTGACTCATTGTGGGACTTAAACTCACTATCGGACGTTGTAGAACTGGCCTATCCCTACTACTTACAGTCTGTTAGTTGACGCAATTACTTGTATTCTGCATATTATATACATATTATATAGCATTTTTTATGCAGTTTTTGTAAGTTGACATTATTATTTCAATTGTTTATGTAAGGTACAGTACATAGTACATTGCTGTTTTATGGTCAGTGTGTATACAGAGTACATTTCGGTTTCATCGTTTGTATAAATGCCAGTATTGTCATTGCGTTGGCATTATAGTTTGAAGTGAGTATATATTGTTTATGGTACATAGCGTATTTATGGCTTATACTGTCATATAGTTGATGTAATTACTTGAAGTTTGTATATAATTTACATTGTTTGTTTATTGCTTATACCCTGTGTACTTCGACATTATTACATGATTGTTGCATATAATGAACATAGTTTATACGGGGTGCATGGCAAATATTGTGTGTAATTTTATATATTTGTATAAAGTTTTTATACAATGAACATAGTAAATTGTGGTTTATAGCTCTTACCGTACTTACATCAAAATTTTTACATGCTGCTCAATGTAGTGACTAAAGTAATTGGCAGAATTAATTTAAAAACTGGAAAAGTGTCTATTTGAAATAATTTTTTTTTAAACTCTAAACAAGGTATTCACGATATATTATTGTGTAAAATTTGAAGAAGATTATGAGCTTTTCCACGTGGGCCTATTATTATTATTTTTAACACACTGTACTGACCAATAGAACAAGCAAGGCACTGAATAGCTAATTTAAGTGTATACAATTCAAGTTTTAAAATACAATGTACACATTTTTCAGAGTTAAAGAAGGCAAACATTCCTCAGGAAATATATTCTTAGACAGTGTTTATATGAGATAAGGTATACGTTAATTTATATTAGTGTTCATGCTATCGATTGTGTTATGTTTCAAAAGCATATAGAATAAGAACACCAGAGGCCTCATAGTTTGTTTCATTACAATTTTGCAGAGATTTATTAGAAAGAGACTAATTCTATCTCATAGAATTTCTTGAGCACTCCTGTTTGATAACCATATAAAGTCGTATTTAAATCAAAAACAGAATAAAAATGTAGTTATATTGCATTCCAAGATCGCCGACTTAAAACACGAGGATTCTACTAGGATAATAACAGGTCTTACTATTTTGACAGATGACGACCCCCGTTACACGAGAGCTCAACAGCACCTTCTATTCCAGAAAGGGTTGTTTATTAGGCAGGTGATTGAACATATGACCCCAGCTTTCCGAAGTGTCGCTCTAACCCAACGGAATATTAGTTTCGCTCTAAATCCACGTCACCCTAACGCCACGTAATCAATCCATTGAGCCATTCAAAACCTACCTCACTGATTCTGTTTGTTGGCTAATCCCTCCGTAAAAGAGCGCATGGGACACTGTAAGAATGCGATCCATTGCTTGAACTATGTAAAAGTGAATTTTTTTTATATGTGAGGTACCAGTGAAAGAAACCGATGTCGAATGTACCTACGATATTGCACAGACGGAGGAAGAGAGGAGACAATGGGATAGAAACATTCAATAAAACCCTTCTTATATTTGTAATACTTCTTTTTCTTTATTTCATTCTCATGAGACATAACCTCAGTAGTAGATAAAATATAATGAAGTGAGACCCACTTTTACCTTTGGACCCAGGATGGCGGCGCAGTGGTACCAACCCTCCCCCCTCCCCCTTCCCCCTCAAATTCCCACATTTCCCTCCAAATTCCCTTGTTATACTATATAAAATACACTCTTAACCTAACTTTTTCCATGTTATACTGTAGAAAATGCACTGTTAACCTTGTTATACTATATAAGATACACTTTTTTTGTCCAATATGGCGTCTTTTTCCATGTTAGACTATATAAAATAGTTTTTTAATTAGCATAATACGTGTTGGTACATATACAGTACAAGTAAACGTCACACAACACAAATTTATTACAATATAAGCACAAAATGCACAAATATACTACAATACAAGCACAAAATGCACAAATATTATGGTGATCGATTTCGGTGAACCACGCTCACCTTCCTCAGACCAGAGGGATTCACAAAAGAATCCTTTACCTTTTGTGGTGATTCTTTTGTGAATCCCTCTGGTCTGAGGAAGGTGAGCGTGGTTCACCGAAATCGATCACCATAATATTTGTGCATTTTGTGCTTGTATTGTAGTATATTTGTGCATTTTGTGCTTATATTGTAATAAATTTGTGTTGTGTGACGTTTACTTGTACTATATAAAATGCACTTTTTTGTCCAATATGGCGTCTTTTCCCTCCCGCGCCAACTCACACACCGTGGGAAAATTCCCTTCCTAAAATTCCCTCATCCAATATGGCAGACTTTATATAAAATACACTCTTAACTTAACTTTTTCCATGTTAGACTATAATAAATGTAAAAAGATGACAACCGGATCCAATATGGGGTCTTTCCCTCCAAAAATTCCCTCATTCAATATGGCGGTCTTTATACTGTAAAAAATACACTATAATAAATGGCTAACACGTCGTCTGCTGGTCGGGCGCGCATGCGCGTTGTTACTCTACTCATATATACACTATGTGCTCGACCCGATCGCAGCGCTCTTAGCAGCAATTTCCCAAAACATAAATATATATTTAACAAATTAGACAAAAAGCTATCAACCCTCCGTGGTCCAGTGGTTAGCGTACCCGACTCCCAGAGTCTACCAGTAATAGTACGTCTGTCAGTAGGTAAAGGTCGTGGTATTGTTTCATAGTAAGTCATACTAGTCGTCCTAAAATTTTTAAACACGTCTGCCAGTAACAGTACGTCTGTGATTGGTGTGTGAGTTGGATGCGGAACCACTCGGACACAAGGTTGTTTTTTTAATTTGATTGAAGTGAACACAACTAAACGATTCAAATTTCCACAATAAAAATAACAAATTTCGATTGCACTGTGTGCAAATGCACACCTGGTGGCAAAACGTGTATCTACTGTCCTAGTGTGCACTCTGATCAGGTTTCCACACTACCCATGAGGTACTGATCACAGCGCGTTTTTGTTTATAGTGAGTTTCCCCAGTAGGCCTAGTCTCACAAGCCGTGAGAACGGCTGTTTAATCTAACTTATTTCACCTCAATCAGAAGAAAATCCTCTCGACGCTGATGATTTCCTTCCTGCAGAGATGGCACGCGGTGATCCTGGGCCAACACCTTGGACACCCTACGTGATGGCAGGTAATCATTAGTAGCGTCGTGAGGTATTCCAGGCAGACTGCACATCGCACAGTCCTTGTCTGGCTTAACGGTGGCTCGTCGTCTAGTTCACACTGAAACACAAAATAAATAATGTAATACCGAAAACACAAACACAAGAATCACATAAACAAAAGCAAATATAAAATTTTACTAGCATCCACAGCATAACTGGTCGATGGCTGCGGTTGTAGACTAGTCGACGGTTGTGGCTCACCGTTCTGTAAATAAAAACATTAATTTGTGTTAAGATTTGTTTGATTAGAAGTTTTTCGAAAAAATATGTATATTTTTATAGCCTACCAAGTCGATTGAGGTGTTCGACGAGTAAGTCAGATCAATGTGGGCCGACGGTGTTAGATCGGCCTCCCTATAAGTCCACTCCAACGCATCATCGTCGGAGTTCTGAAAACGATAATCACTTTTACAACACAAAATTATATATGTGTACTACTAAAAACTCGTTCAAAAAATCTAACTTACCCCAATGTGACTTGTAGTTTCACTTGAATCTGACGGTACATCATTCTGAAAAAAGTGAAAAATTTTTATTTTTTGTTTAATTCATTATATATTATTTCATAAAATAAAAAAAATTTATTTTTGTTTAATTCATTATATATTATTTATTTAGTAAAGTCCAATAATATAATATGCTAACCGGCTCGGACCGTGTAATGGAGACCGGCCGTCCTTCTAGGAAGGTATGATCAGTAACAATAAATGATCTATCTCCCCAGAGGTTGGCAATTGCATCTTCATATTCCGCCTGAAACATTTGAATTCGCTATTTTATATTTTTAAAAAGTAATATTCTATTGATTTTTAATTTATAGAAAGCAACATATAACGTCAATTACCTCAGTCAGTGGTGTCCGACCAGTCAGTTCTTGTAAAGGGGTTGGGTCATTCTGAAACAATTTAAGCTACTTAATAAATCTAAAAAACCTAATATACATGGAAAATTAAACATCTTTACAAATACGTACGTCAAGTATTTCAAGGATCTCGTTCCCTCTCAGGAACCGTCGTGGTGGTAGTGGATTGGCTTGAGTCTGAAATTCCACACACATTTACTGTAACACAGTCGAAATAAACTTGTTGATATTTAAATCACTCAAAGGAATTGTACTTACTAGATTGGCTAGTGCGGTGTCGTCATCACTGTCAATGGCTACCGCCATCGACAGAAAAGTGGAGAGGACGATGAAGTTCATAGTAAAGAAGATGTACACTGAAGAACTGATGCTGTGCAATATTGCAGCTTGCATTTTATCAAATCGTGGTATGACACCTCTCACTCCCTTTCCAGACGTAAAGGTCAAGTTTGATTGGTTCAATTCCCACACAAAGTGCACCATTTATTTATATCAAAAGTATAGCAAAGATGCACTATGGTTTATGATAACCGCAGCGACCTCGCCTCACTCTTGTGATTAGGTGTCCGCTTCAATCCACACTTGTTCAGTTCACACGAAAGGTACAGACACCATGGTTCCCTCTCTATACACACTAAGTCTCAAGGCATGCTGCCTTCACATCCAACATGGAGCGGAAATGGTTGAGTACTACAAGGACAAACTACCAAAACCCATATTGGATGACCTTGTGGAAACGCACATCGGGGGGTGTATATATGCAAAGTTAACATGGACAGAATTTTTCGGAAAGAAATTTTGCATTTCATGCATAAATAAATTTTTAAATCCTGATTATCATATTTCCAATATTGATCTAACAATCCATCATATGCAATTTGAAACCTGGGAGGAATACAAGCAAAATTATCAATGTCAGAAATGGAAGAAAGTATGTCTCTCAAGCTATACTCGGCAAGATATATGGTCATCTTTTAGATATGAGTATAAATGTCTCTAAAAGTAAACCTTTTTTCTAGTAATTTTATTTTTTTGAATTTTTTAATTTTTAGGAGATGGCAGCTAGTGTGATATTTTCTGAAGGCCATCACTTTCTGCAGCGGTGGAGGGGTTGCAGAATTAAAAAAAACCCTTTTCCAATTGATCAGACGGTCTTGTAAAAACGCACATCGAGGGGTGCATACCTTTGATTATTTCTTACCTCTTTATAGAAAGTTGTACCATATAGTACAGAATCACTTCCTGATTCTCAATCTCTCTCTTTGATATGTTTGTTTTTGATTTAACCAGTTTTCTTTCACGGTGAGTATTTAATTCCTCACTACCCTCAAGTAAGCTGAAGGCAAAACTGAAGGGCATTGCCCAGTTACAAAGTTGTTTGTGAGCATTGTAGCTTTGAAATGGACGATAGGAACCTCCTAGGTCTCACTCCTCCCAGAAACAGCATAGAGTGCTGATACCTCGGTTATGGTCGTCACAGCACCTCTAAAAGAATAAATCGAAGAATAAGATGGTTCCATAACTAACCCTTAGTATAAGGTATACTACACTACACACGGTCCTTTTCAGGGCCCCATAAATATTGATACATAGTTTTAAGTGAGGTGACGTGACCCCCGCCCACCCATAACGTCACCCCTGCTCGCCCCACCCATGTCGTCAACCCCGCTCACCCCACCCATGACGTCATGGTTCCCTCACTGAGTCGAGGCATGCTGCCTTCACATCCAACATAGAGTGGAACCACTCGAACTCAAGGTTATTTTTTTTTATTTATTAACTGATCAGGTTTCCACACTACCCATGAGGTACTGATCACAGCGCGTTTTTTTATTATAGTGAGTTTCCCAAGTAGGCCTAGTCTCACTAGTTGTGATAACGATTTAAGGAACTTTTAAATGGTGGAAAGCAGATACTCTGCATGCCACCAAATCGGTGGTATTTTACTAAAGGGACGTATCCCTCTCAACTCGCAGAACATTCTCCAAAAATAATCGTCTTCAATAAAACTGACTTTGTCGTATGGAAGATAAATTAATATTGTATATTTTAGCTCAAGTGGTAGCTTGCGGATGAGCATGTCCAGCGACTGGTTGTTGGAGGCCATGTTCAACACACTACAGAGCAAATGAGGAGATTGAATCAATTTCCCCACCAAGCCATAATATCTACTAACCGTGATAACGATTGTTTATTGTAACTTGCCCCATCCGTCGCAAGTTACGGTGATAGCCACTCCATAACAAAATGCTACCTCCCAGTATTATTTTTGTGTTTTTTTGGGTCCTTCTGTAAGTAAAGACATCACTTTACTTAGAGAAGCCTTTCAATGTGACGTACAGACTTACAAAAGGGTTTTTATTTATAAATTTGTTTTTATTATTTTTTGATTCTGTTTATTTTACAGTAGGTTTAGTGTTTTTTTCTTTTTTTGTATTTATTTTATTTAATCCACAAACACCTCACACCCTGGACTTGTGAGTTTTAAGTCAGCCATAGAGTGTTCCATTCAAGCAAACTGTACAAGGGCCCGGGCTGCGACTTGAGGTCTTACGGGGTTTAATCCACCCTCAAGCTGCAGGACCGCCTCAGGTCTTACGCGTTTTACAGCTGCCTTAGAGAACAGTCGGACAATTTTGTATTAAATTTGGGCCGTCCCCACCTCGACAGTTCATGTCCTGGACTTACGGGGTTTTATTCCAGCCATAGGACGCAAATTCACTCATCTACTTCACACACACGTTTATAGTGTTAAATGAAAAAAGCTCCACTTACATTTTGATACAGTATAATATCTTCCCATACCACTTTGTCTTCAAACTCCTCGATAAACAGTTCCGACAAAGACTGGTATCTACTTATAATTGCCCAAAAATCTACATCAAAGTTTGGTGACAGTATATCTTCTGTAAACTTTATCCTTTTTAAAATCAAACCCCAGTTTACCCTATGTTGGTAAATTCTCAACATATCTAGTGAAAAGTCATAGTGGGCTGACAGTATGTCCCATTTAACATATCTATCAAATTTCATTATAAAACCGTCGGTTAAAACACCAACTGGAGCCTTCGGCTCCTTTGATAGCATAATCCATGTGTCCTCCATGGTGGTTAGAGACATAATGACCAAATTAAAGTTCAGACAGCCTTTTATACTCTTGGTGTGCAGTTTTAAAGGCACACTTAAAGTTACAGTTGGCGTGTATAGGTAATATACATTTAGTTGACCAAGTATCTTTTGAACAATCTTTCGGTAGTTCGATCACGTTAGGATGAAATTCTTTTAAAAAGTTTAACTTTTCCAACCCTTTAGTATAAATTTTATTAAAAGGTTTACAAAGTGTGCGAATTAAACTTTCATTGTATTCCACACTACCCTCTTCCCATTTTATTCCGTGCAAGTGCCGGATCAACCATCTAGCCGACCTTTGTTGTTTGTCATCGAGTGCACACTTGTAGTAAGGCGACTTGAAAACAATCTGTGTTTGGAAATGTTCGCCAACTATTGCCAATTCTTTAACTATAAAACGGTTATTATTGTCAGTAAAGGCTAGAAACTCAACTACTGCAACCATTAACTCTATTAATTTCGCAAGTTAATCTATTGAAAATATGCGGGGATGGACTTTGGAATCCTCCACAGAGATATTGTTTTATAATGTCTTCCTCATAAAACAACTCTTTCAATTCCAACTGTATTAATGGAAGGTTAGAGATAAACTGCTCCCACTTACCCAAGTTAAGCGTCAAGGTGCTACCCGGGTGGTTGGTAGAAGACTGAGCTCGCTCGCTCGGATTAAGTGTTAAAGTATTCCCTAGGAAAACATGCGGTTTCCCAAAGATTGATAAAACTTTAACAACTTCCTTTTCGTTAATTTCCAAATAAAATTTATTATTATCTGTTAGGGCTTTAGAAATGTTATTAAAATTTACACAAAACTGATTAAAAACATTAAATGACCAGAACACATAGTCATGTCTACCCTTGAACATAACACCAATACTGTAGTTTCGATTTTTAAAAATTCCAACGATAATTAATGGCAAAGGATTCCATGGTTAGGTTAGGATGCAATTAAATTTACTTTAAATTGATTAAAAATCAACTATTAAATTAAAGTAAAAAAGGGCACAAATTATTGATTTTTACTTTGAAATACTGTACAGAGAATGGTGTCCAAAATATAAATTACAAAAATAATTGTGTTTAATATCGAGTAAGAGCAAAGTGAAGATACGTCTGATCAGTACGAGTGCAAGAACAGAAGTGAGAAAGATTGATTGTGTTAGTCGGTGAAATAGGGATGGATGAGGGAGGGGAGGGGGCAATTAGGGAGCGCTGCGATCGGGTCGAGCACATAGTTTATATATGAGTAGAGTAACAACGCGTATGCGCGCCCGACCAGCAGATGACGTGTTAGCCTTTTATTATAGTGAATTTTATACAGTATAGAGACCGCCATATTGGATGAGGGAATTTTTGGAGGGAAAGACCCCATATTGGATCCGGTTGTCATCTTTTTACATTTATTATAGTCTAACATGGAAAAAGTTAGGTTAAGAGTGTATTTTATATAAAGTCTGCCATATTGGATGAGGGAATTTTAGGAAGGGAATTTTCCCACGGTGTGTGAGTTGGCGCGGGAGGGAAAAGACGCCATATTGGACAAAAAAGTGCATTTTATATAGTCTAACATGGAAAAAGACGCCATATTGGACAAAAAAGTGTATCTTATATAGTATAACAAGGTTAACAGTGCATTTTCTACAGTATAACATGGAAAAAGTTAGGTTAAGAGTGTATTTTATATAGTATAACAAGGGAATTTGGAGGGAAATGTGGGAATTTGAGGGGGAAGGGGGAGGGGGGAGGGTTGGTACCACTGCGCCGCCATCCTGGGTCCAAAGGTAAAAGTGGGTCTCGCTTCATTATATTTTAACTACTAACCTCAAACAGGGCTTGTGGCCGCACCGCTCCGACTCTATTCTACGACTGAGCGGAGATTTCCCGTTATTCCCTACATTCCCTGCCTTCTCCCACGATATTACCGCGGATTCCCCGCTAACTCCCGCCGTATTCTCAGAAAGTAGCCCCCACCATCCTTTTCGGCCAATAGGAATCGAGGTGGTAGGGATTGCGGGAGAAATCCACTATATAGCTGAGGTACCGTTCGCGCGCGACTTTGAAATGAAGTCTAGAAAAATATAAAAATAAAAAAAATAAAAATGAAAAATATAAATAGAAAGAGTAGAAAAACGAGAATGAAGTTATATGGTTGCTGAAAAGAAATGAAAACTAAAATAGGTTTGGACGGACTCGGTAAACAGAGCACTGACAGTGAAACGTTGTTGCACTTGTTACCACGTCGACGCTACGCCCGACAGCAGGACCCTGCCGGCATGACGTCACTAGTTCAGAAATTCTATGAAAACTAAACTATGTTTGGACGGACCTGATGAAAAGACCACTGACAGTGAATCGTTTTTACACATGTTACTTCGCAAATCGACAGTGGTTTTGAAAATGGACATGGGTTTGAACGGACCTGTTGCAAACATCTCGACCGGTGGAAAAGATTTTTCAGTTGTCACCACGTCGACCCAACACCCGACGACGGAACACGGCTGGCATGACGTCACCGTGTTAGAGATTGTGTGAAAACTAAAATAGGTTTGGCCGGACCCGATGAAAAGACCGCTGACAGTGAATCGTTTTTACACTCGTTACTTCGCCAATCGACAGTGGTTTGGAAAACGAACATAGTTTTGAACGGACCTGTTGCAAACATCTCGACCGGTGGAAAAGATTTTGCAGTTGTCACCGCGTCGACCCAACACCCGACGGCGGAACACGGCCGGCGTGACGTCACTAGTTCAAATATTGTATGAAAACTAAAATAGGTTTGGACGGACCCAATGAAAAGACCGCTGACAGTGAATCGTTTTTAAACTTGTTACTTCGCAAATTGACAGTGGTATGGAAAATGGACATGGGTTTGAACGGACCTGTTGCAAACATCGTGACCGGTGGAAAGGATTTTGCAATTGTCACCACGTCGATCCTACACTCGACGGCACAGTGTCATGTTAATTGTGGCAATGCAATTCCACCGAAAGATCACTCGGTAAATGATTATTCTGCACGACGTGTAGGTATCCTCTAATACACAATATTGTATTGCACGAGAAAAGGAAATAAGAGTAGTCGTGATTTAAAGTATAACAATATTTTAATGGCTATAGGCATATGAAATCGCGATTAGATTCTCTATTGCAGGCGTCCTCACTTTTGATTTTGAAATATACATACTTCTTCATCATTACTGCTGTGATGTAACATGGACATTTGTACATATCGAATCCTCCGAGCGTCTTACATACGTGGTTGAGTTCTTCCGATTCCACAGCATGGAAGATTCTATCTGTCAGTCTGTACAATTTCGGTAAACAACTGGCTAGTAGGTATCCTTTTGTCTCTCCCGCGGTGATGAACGTCATTCCTGGGTAATGATTGGCAGCTAGGTTCGTGACGGTCCTCTTCCAATTCCAACCTTTTAGTCTAATATATTTGCGACACAACAAACGTTTGTTGCAGATGCTGCCGAATGCTATCTCCAACTGAGCGGACGTCAGATCTACATCAACAAACACTATATCAGACATGGTGAAATTATTCAGCTGTCTTGTTTCAATAGTCAGTGGTGGATTATAAGCCCAACAGATGCTTTCTTCTGGTTTCGTTCCCATGCCTTCAGCAGGCTGGAGTAGCTGAGGCCGGTGTAGCTGAGACTCGTGATGGTGGTCGGTTTCAGAATCGGAAACATCGATATTCAGGTTCATCGTTATTTCTACGAAGAGGAATGCCTCAGGCCCCATGTTGCGCCGTGTTGCCGTGTCGTTTCGTTTCTGACCTCATGATCGTGGAATTTGCTGCATTTATATATTTGTTATATCAACTCATGTGATCGGTTGCCCGATAGGGACTGCATTAACTCCAGACACAATCTGAGCATGTAGTCACGTCGTAAAAGTCGTCGGGCTCCCGATCTGTGAATCGTTTTTACACTATATCTGCCATTGGGGCTGAAAGGGTTAGTGATGTGAATGAATACGTTAGATCCGAGAACGGCTACTTCTCGCCATCTGCGTCGAACACGTGGAGCTGGCAGGAGTGGGTGTATCTTCCCAAAAATAATTCTTCCAGCCTCGAAGTGTAGAAGTATATACGCACCGAAACCACAGTGAATGTCTGAGGAGAAGGAAATAGCAATAGCAAGAGTGATACAAATGTAATGCACTTTATTTACAAAATTATGTTTACACATTATTTACGATGCCCGCCATCCGTCACCTCTTCTCCCGTAGTCGGCCGTGCAGAGAATCTGTAGGGATTTGGCCACATTCAGTGGATCCTGATGGTCGTCGCTTCGCCATTCCAAACGTTCGTTGTATGCTATGTCCACAAGCCTCTCGGCGTCTCTGGTATACCTCCTCTTGCCCCTGGAACTGCGATGCTTCGTTCTTCGATACGCCAAGGGCATCCAATACGCCGACGGCAACGGGTCCTTTTGTTCTGGATCGTACGATAGGAGGTACAGTCGGATTCCATCCAAATAGGGAACAATCGACAAGAACATGGGTTCGTAGACTTTGAGTTTTCCGTTATACGTCTTGGCGTGGTAGTGGCAGAACGGTGTTTCCTTCGCCGTCGAGACGTAACTAGTGCGTGATCCACACCTCGAGCATGTGGAGTATCTTGAACCACTGATTAGATCCGTCAAGTGACAACATTCGTTCAGTAGTCTGTTTCTTCGTCCATCGAGCGACAGCAGGTCTTCGAAGTCACAACCGATGAAAACGGGAAAGGCTACGTTATTGACCATGAATCTTGTAAACTCTTCAGGGTTGACATTGGCGCCCGGAAACCTCTTCCTTTTGGTTTCACGATACCTGATACATTCAGCGGTTATTGTCATGTTTCTTCGTTGCTTCAGGTCGTACGGTACACCAGTACCTTCGCAGATGTTGTTCGAGCTCGTGACGGCAAAGCCGTGGCAAATTTCGTCCTCGTTTACGGTGTGCAGAAAGGTCAGTCTTGACGAACCATTGGAGACCAGATCTAGCAGATACTTTTGATAGTATTTTAGATAATCAGTCTTGTGTGTGTAATCTTTTAGACGGTGGTAGTAGCTGACATCAACGATATTGCCGACTTCATCGTAGTTCCGTTTAACCTCTTGGGCGTCTTTTTCGGGTCTAGAGGAGGTGGCGTTATCCACTGACGGCGGCCAGACGGCGAGACGTTCTGTTGTCGGTGGCGGTAGGAGTATTTGGACTCGTCGCCCTGATCATTGTAATGACTCTAGATGCTGATCGTTTTGCTCGGCCACATTGTCAACAATGACGACCCTACGTGGCTAGCAGACTGTTTTCATCGGTTCCCCAAGTTCCGACGATTTGACGTCTTGATCATGGCTTTGCTCTCTTTGCTGCAGAAGTGGTGTGTCCACCTTTGATTCGTGGCCCCTGGGATGATACGGTGCCAAACTGTTTTCCACCTTGCTCTCTGATGGCTCACGAGTCTTCCTCTGTACCGCAGTAGTCTCGCAGATGTCGGTGTCACCTGAACGGGATGATGTAGCAGGTATGGAAGAAGACGACGAAGAAGACGACGACGATGATGATGATGACGACGACGATGAAGTGGCTGAGCACACTGATGGCGATCGACTCCGGGCTTTTCTAGCCTTATTACGTTTTTTTGACGGCTTTTGTCCACGTGTCCTTCGGTCAGGCACCCTGGAGATCTTCCGATGTTCCACTTTCTTGTCAACATTCGGACCCTTCTGATTATCTTCCGTGATTGTAACGTGTCGTTTCTTTGCTGCCGACCGTCTCTGTCCATTCTTCAAAACAGATTTTCGAAACGCTCGATTGTTCTCCTGGGTAGGTGGTGGTTGTACATGACGTAACGTCGATTCTACAGATGATGTGGAACCGGCCGATACGGATCTCTCTCTAACAAAAGACGGTCGACAGTCAGTTGTCTTTGCCCTCTTCTTCGCAGGTGAATCGGTAACCCATTTGTTACGACGCCTGTCGACGCCACCCATCCATGGGAATGGATTTTGCCTAGAGGGGGTTTCAATCTTGCCGACATTCAACGCAAAGCTACCCAAACAATCCACGAAAATTTTTACCTAACTGAATCTGAATTTAATAATATCCCTATTGGGTCAAAAGGAAAGATCTTTAGAGTAATGGTAATACCGTTGGGATTTAGAACGCCATTCATAACCAATAGTGCTGGGATAAATTTCGTTAATCCCAACTTATTAGTACACGGTGTATATGCACATGGCTTGAACAACAAGTATGGGGGTACAAATATGAGTTACTACAGTGCAGCCTCTGATCCTATGTTAATAACCGGCTGCAAGCTACCTATAGACGATGGTTGTGACGTTGATGCAATGTGGGGATCAACTATTGTTTCAGGACAGAACACCTTATTGTTTGATCAAATCCCAGCATGCTTTGGTAATTAAAAACCTTTAAAGACTTATTACTGCCAGAACGTGGACGTACGTGTTGGCAGCCCATCCTTACCTGACATTATGATGGATATAAAAATTTACACTATGATAAATGGACCTGGAAATCCACCCATATCCTGGGAATGTAGACCTCAGGTGTGTGTACTGAAGTGTTCGAAACCTTACCCATATTATCGTAGTTACAATACGAAAGCAAAATCAAACTTTCTTTATGGAACAAAACAACCATTCAGTCATACAATGAATCTAAAAATTGGTGCAGACGGCAACAGCTTTGTTTCAGACCAATCATCGAACGTTGCCAAAAAGAATGTGGAAATACCTTATACAATTTAAATCGAACAGGCAGGAGCCATTATGCACGGATTAAATGAATACGCAGGCGGTCTCCAACCACCTACTTTGCATGTTGGTGTATTGCCAGTCAACGCATATTTGACCTATGTCTCTGAATCTAAGGTGCAGGAAGTCATCGCCATATACAGTGTCTACATATTGTGAAATTGAATACAGTTATGACTTTACACACAATCAGGGTACTTATGTTCATCCAGTCATGAAGGTTTGCGGAGTAACAAATATTATCGACGGTAAGAAAAACAACAATATGTTGTACTATGAATTCTGTTACGGATATCGTGCATACGTACCTGAGAAGGCAAACGACACGGCTGCCAGCTCTGCCAGAATATAGGTAGAGGGCAAATCACAGACCACACATGTGATGGAGCCAGCGAAGGATCAGCCTTCAACGGGTGACAAGAGAAAAAGGAAATTGCCACGAAGACTTGAAACTGATGCTTGGAATCTTATTAACCAATATTACTCACCTGAGCAAGCCCATATCTTGTGGATGCACGAAGATAATAAATTTAAAGCATTTAATATTCTAAAAAATAAAAGCTCAACATTAACGCAAAAAAAGAACGATTTAAATGCATACCTGAAACACTATCACACTGAACTGTATAATACACATTTTAAGGATGTCAAATAAAACAATTATTTATGTTAGTACTTTTCTCTGCATCATTATACAGTACTAAATTGGGTCTAAGTTAATATTTTAGATATTATATTATTTACAAATGTGTAGTTAAGTCCTACATTTTCTCTTTCCCATAATAACAATATACCTACAGCCAGAGGATACGGCTTCTTATGTCGGTAATCCAGTAATAGCGGACAAGTCTTCCATTCATACCTTATGTGCCTGATAATAAACCTAGGTTCGTTTGGAAAGACATCCCGATTTGCCATAACGACGAGAGGTGTCTTAACCAATGGAACTGCCGCCTGGTATTTGACATTAGCCATGATGGTATTCCCCTGCATAATATCAAGCACGTTGTCCAGAAATGAAGGGTCAATACTGGCCTCATTCCATTTGTTAAAACGCCTGTCGACGCCACCCATCCACGGGAATGGATTTTGCCTAGAGGGGTTTTCAATCTTGCCGACATTCAACGCAAAGCTACCCAAATAATCCACGAAAAGGTTTTTCCCACTATGGGGGGACTAACAATTAAAATAGTATTTTTTCCCCTTCATCGAGATGTCTATCCAAAAAATAGTATACCGTAACCAAGAAGTTACGTACAGTGTCAATATCATGGAATTGAAATATCAGTAATCTTAAAATGGCTTCTAGGCTAGTGTCTATATCGTAATACATATCGTTAATATATTTTAAAGAAAGACATTCATAATGTGATTTCCCATCCTTCTGCAAATGAAATAGTTCATGTACAGTCATTTTATTTATTGTTAATCTACATATATTTAAACAATTATTTACTATAATACCTGTGTTATTGACAGTTAGCATTCTATCGTCGTTTAACCACATATCACAACGAAAACATGCCTCAAGAGGTGAACAAAGCACTCACATTATCACTTCTATTATTTCACTTGCACATAGTATCCCTCTGCGTCTGACTTCTTTTTCAGCAGCTTCTGGAGTTCCTGTTGCAGATGTAGTGCGCTTCGAAGCGTGGATGTGTTGTCCTTTACCGGGACAAATGCCCTGGTCTCCGCATGCTTCCACCAGTCCATGGCCGGGTGTCCCATCACGTTCTTCGTTCTGTAAATGTCCAGCTACACAATAAAATCTCCGTCTATCCCCGGCGATTTCAAAGAGTATTTGTAGTTTCCCTTTCTGAAGGACATAGATCGATAAAAGCCTGAGGTCCTCGGACGATAGAGCGGAGAAATACTTGACTCGTCGTCTGTAGAATGGTGCAAGCTGGAGTCCTGCTGTCCTTCCATCTGCATTCGTGGATGACGTGTATGTGGCTGAACGATTCTGCACCGGACTCAGCAGCATGGAAGCTAACATAGGTGAATCCTTTCTTTCTGAATTCTGTTGGCACATGTTTCTCTCTGCGGCTTCTGTAAATTCCATCAGCCAGTTGGAAAGCTTTCTCTTCATTTTCACATCTATAGTCATCGTGGACCAACGCTCTGCGAGGCTGTGCTTTGAGTAATTCTGTATAAATGTCTGACCATCCAGTATCTTGGCCATTTTGCCTATCGTTGTAAGCAGCTGGTAGAGACTTTCCAACATCTGACGTGGTAACTTCCCGCTCTTCGTTGCTTTCTTGTATTTCTGGTAAATCAGACCATACTGATCCAACCGAATCGCAGGCATGCTCATCAGTAGTGTAAGCAGGATCCATGATTTGGTCGTGGTCTGTTTTCTCTTCTTACCTGGTGGTTCTTCCTCTTCCTCAGATGATGTGTGTCTGTTGTCGGGCATGTCGACTTGACACTCGATCTCCCCTCACCTATCAACGACACCGACTCTTCTATCTTACGATTTTTGGACCGATCTTCCTCCTCTATTAGATGCTTAGTAATTGTGGGAACTTCCATATTATCAATGAAAGTTTTATAATTAAAATGTGTTGTTGTTTTTGAAAGTAAAAATTCACGGGTTATATACAACTGTTTAAATCGTTTATGTTTATCATACGGATTACGGTTGTTATTATAAATTACATGTGTTTTAACGCTGTTATAATAGTCCGTTAGTTTACTCTGTTCGTAACACGGTGTACTACAGTAACGACGCTGGAGACCGCGTATTGTGTGTTTCGCACTGTAAGACTCCTGGCACATAACTGGCTGAGCGGGCGAGCTGGAAATAAGGTTGGTTATCCGACCTTAGCCCGAGCGCATGGGTACCGGCATCACCCAGTACATTGCCCATGCCCGATTTGAGGAAGCTCAAGGCTGCTTACTTGCCGGGATCTACGATCCACCTCCTGTCATACCCTGCCGGAGGGCTCGTAGGGCCATGGGGGATACGAGTTAAGAGCGAGGCGGAAGTAACGAAGCTACTCGTATTACCGCTGCTGGATAGAATTTTCCTCAGCCACATCACCGTCACGATATCCTTGGCGACCTTCCCCGGTCAGCATCCCATACTGAGCTCTGGATGTAACGTGGACAACAGCGAAACCCTCCTCTTTGCACATGAGAATCCTTCCATTTGAGGAGAACCATACATATTTATACCCCAGGTTCCATCCAGTGGATCTGGCCAGAAAGAATAAATCCCGGATTTCAGAACTCATTGATTGTCTTATAAACACTCTGTTCTCGGATACGAAACTCAGATCCAAAGTGGCAAAACCAGGTTTAATCTTAGCCATTCTACTGAACTCGTCCTTATACAACCGACGAACAAATTTTACGATGATCCCCGGTGATCTTGACAGTGATCCTCTTCCACCTAATCTATGGACGGTGTCAACCATCTCAGGTTTCAACTCGAAATGAAAAACCTTAGCTACAGCCTGTATAACGTTCATTATACGTTCCCCCTTAAGCATGGGAACTCCCGTAATGTCACACAGTTCATGTTGCTTACATCCGCCTTCAGCTCCTGGACTTGCTGTTTCAAATATATATTTTTACTTTTCAAACTATCCAAATTGAATACTACAGTCTAGTGGAATATTTTAATGACAATATGTAATTTGGTAACAAATTGTTTTTAATTATTAAATGTATTCATAAGCTCATTTATTTCAATTTAATGTAATGACGTTTGTTATGCAATTATATTGTCAACAAAAATAAAGATATTTGATTTGATTTGTTGTTGATTAAATTAAAATGTCTGCCTCGTTTTCTTTGTTTTTATTTATCAAAAAGTAGCCTCTTTTGGATACCTTTTGCCAAACATATTTTTCAGATCGGCTCTTGTTTAGGTAATTTACATGAACATTTTTTAATTTTAATTAGATATGTGCCAGTCTCACCGGGTGTTGAACTTTTTTTCCCTATTATGGCCAGATTGGAATGAAAATTGCTGACTAATTACAAGAGGTTTATTTTTCAAATTATTTAGCAAAATTGTCATCATCAGTACTAATATCAATTTCACTACTATCCAAATTTAATTTAATTTACAAATTTATATTTTTCGCATGTCGAACGTTTTCTTTTGTTTAGTTGAAGAATTTCCCCAGCTAATTTCAATAAGTGGATATTTGGTCATACCAACTACTGATTTACTTAATACTGGCTGAAAAATGTTTAATAATTCCTCATAATTAGTAACCAAATCGCATTTAGCAAACAACATGTCTTAATAGTAGATATCAGGATTAGTACTGATTTTATTTTTTTAAATTTTCAGAATTTGTTGCAACGTTATAGTCAATTGTTTGTGTTCATAATTACCTTTTAAAATTTTAACTAGCTTTTTCCATTTGGTCAGGGAGTCTACTCCTAGTACAAATAAACATTCAATTATTTGGATTACTGCAAAAAATGTACCCTCCGTAGCTGGTTGTTGTTGTTTGGAACTGGATGGTAGATCTTGAATTGCTGGCCGAGAGGTTGACTGGCCTGAACGTTGAGAACAAGATGGTAGATTTTGTGATTCTTCGCTCAAATCAATCAAGATGTGTTGTTGTTAATCATCTTCACCTCGATCCATTACTTATTTGGACATTCAAGGAACTGAAAAATATGTCTCAATATTTTTAAGCATAAAGTTAGTAAACATTAGTTTTAAAATAGTATGTGTAATCGAAATTAATATAAATCTAAAAGTCCGATTTTTAATCATTTATTTAGAATTACTGTGTATAGAATAAAATATTGATAAATTTATATTTTATTTATTCTATTTTCTTTCAAGATAATAATGATTACAACTTTAAACAAATTATATATTACTATTTTAATTGTTAAAAGAATAAATTGTGAATATCTTTCAATATCTCATTTGTATATATTAATCTTTAAATAATAAATTATTAAAGCACATATAAATTACATTTAGAATAACATTTGTTAATTTTATTATTTACAAGAATAATTAACCAAAGCAAATATGAGATATATTTAATCTTTACAAGAATAAATTGTATCAATTTATCCAACATATTACAACAACAAAGAACTACTTTTTGTTTATTTTTAAATTACATTCACTCTTTAAAAAATAACAATAATTACCTTATGTCAGATTATCAGCGTACTACGACGAAGGAGAGAAGAAACTGTTGCAGGAACTCTAAAGTACCACCCTTACAAGTGAGTATTTATAGTAGTCAATACAAAATCGCGCTGAATGATACACGCAGCGCTCAACCTTTCACTCGGCCTCGTTAGTATGTAAGATGGTAATGAATGATTATTACTACGACAATCTCTTGCACATAGCACTATACTTAATGAAGATTTTGTATGCATGTAACCAGGTCACAACATACTTTTGTCGTTTGCTGTTTAATATTGTCCATTTAATGTCTTTTTTTCTGTGTAACTTGTATTTTTAGTGATAAATTTTACTTTTATTCTATAAACAAAATATATCAGATATTGTTTTTCCCCTCTGAGTTGGTGTATTTTTTCCCATCCTAAATTTTATGAATATTATAAACACATATTAATAAAATTATTATCTAAACAAATTGAACTGCTTTTAACATTTTAGATATCTTTACAAAAATCCAAACTAGTCAAATAATATAAAAAATACTGTGACCAAATTAAAAATATCAGTTAAAGTATGTATAAAAAATTGCGAAACAATTAGAGTTACAGACAAATTTATCACTTGTACTGGTCTCTCACCCTCTAATTTTCCTACATGACAACTGGAAGAATGGGAATGGGGTTATAGATTTCTCCTCATCCAGCATTTGTATTCAGAACTTTTGTTTGTAAGCAATAATGTTTCTTATAGTTCGTAATTAAATTAACTCGTTTTACTTGTCACCAAAGAGATGTGATTAACGAAATTAAATCCAATCATTCTTTATATTTTTTACAATACATAATAGTTTAATAGTATCAACAATTAAATGACACAAATGAAATATAAAAAACTCATTTGAGACATCATATGGTAACTATATCATTAGTTGAGACGTCCTTTACCATGCTGTCCATTTACAAGCGAATTGTTATTGTTCTTATGTTAATACCTCTTATGACCTAACAATGAGCTCGCATGAGGGTTAGATAATACTTTGATATTTTTTTCCAAAATATGTTGCCCCATCCACCATTCTTTAAGGTATTGTACCGACAGGTCATTGGGCGCCTTCGTATAAAACTTTTTGTAGTCTGTCATGCGGCGAGTGGGTAGACCGCGGTCAGGTATTTACTCAGTGAATACTAGTATTTACTTTGACTAATTACATTTATTAAGACAGGCTAATACCAAGCACACAGGATTATAAAAGATTAGAACAATATGTTACTTCAATACAAGGCTAAAACAGTTAATTAACTACCTACGGCATCAAGGAATGCTCACCCAAGTTTATCATTCATTACTAGCTCCACTATGAGCGTTCATAGTAGTTATGTTAGAGAAATAGAGTTGGTAAAATTTAGACCGGAACGCTATGAAATTATGTTGAAGTTAATACATCATCAAGACTAATATGGCCTGATCCAACCTGGCAGAGTCTACTTACATGAGAGCTCTCAGTGGCTACCGTGCTCAGCGCAACATGACAACTGACTCGATATTCGAGCTCCTCAGAGCATCGCATAAAATCCCCTCTTTTGTCACAAAGATGACATTAATACCTTATTTGGTCATTCTCCAGAATAAAGGATTCTTATTGGCCGTGTCTTTCGAGACCAGTAAACCAGCACACAGGATGTGCGCACTTCCTCCGGACGGTCTAATTCTGTATTTGTGGAATATTACAAACTTTTCCTTGATTATTTTATTTCTTAAAATGTGAATAAAAATTAACACCAAAGTATCGTATATTTTTATTATCAATATTGTTTCTGAATTTATTAGTATATTATGCTGTTCATATACAGGTAGTGTCAGAGCACTACAGGTCAATGACTGGTTTACACATTGAGGACTTTAGCTCTGCGCGCGGAAACAAACTACTACCCATTCAACAAACACAATATGTTTTACGGGTTGTGTTCACGCGCTCGCCGCTTAAAGGAAGGCGCCAAAACTTCTTCCTAGGTTCTATATCGGTTACACTTTACTATTTGACAGGTAAACATGTATGGGAAAAATTATTATAAATTGAAAACATTAAATGTATTGTGGTAACTGTTTTTTTACAGTAGGTCGGAAAGTATTTAAATTTCACAAACACAAGAAACACATTATTATTATTGCTACTATACCCGCTTCTTTTTCTACTCCATTTAAAACTACTGTAATAATATTACTTAGTCATTTTATTTTTGTAAATAGTTAGTAAAAAGTTGAGAAACTTATAAGTACTTTCTTATAATGAATATATAATGATTGTGAATATAATATAATATGAATCTTATAATGATATATGAATGTGACTTACAATCATTTTACTTCATTAGAGTTCTTTAATCCCACTTAACTCTTCCTCCTCCTCTGAAATACCATCACTGTCTGTATCAGATTAATTTCCAACTGATAAAACAAAGGATTCTATAACATTGTCTGCCGCTGCATAGTCTTTTTCTATCTTCTCCACGTGCTTTAACTTTCCTAACCATTCTTCTGCACCCATTCTTGATATTTTTTCTTCGCAGAGAGTTTTAGCTTGAGATATAGTATAGGACGTATTTCTCTTGGCTACATAACCTTTGACTTCAGCCCAAATTAATTCAATCGGATTGATATCTGGGTAGTAGGGTGGGAGTCGTAAGATGTCATGACCCTCAAGTTTGACAGTTTCATCCAAGGCATATCGGAAATACCTTGGCTTATGTAGCTGCACAAGTTTGTACAGTTCAGATAAAAACATATCGTCGCTGAATCGTATTCCGTTTTTTAAAAGCCACGCCTTCATATCCTGTTTCTTACTTTTTGAAGTAGGAGCTTTTCAATTAGAATGTTATGGTAGGTCGCATTATCGACTAACAGTACTGAATTTTGTTCCAAATTGGGCAATACTTTGTGTTTAATCCATTTCATAAATATTTCCCCATTCACGTTGTCGTGGTAGTCTCCATAATAGTTGCTCGCTTTCCAGCAGGTAAAAGCGTTAGGCACAAACCCTTTCTTCCGCCCGCATGGATGATTATCAATCTTTCACCCTTAGAAATTGGAACGTGTAACCCTTTATTTGAGCCATCTGACCAAGTTTTATTAGAAACGTTAGAAGATAGTATGTAAGACTCGTCTAAATAAATTATTGCACGTCCTTACTCCCTGTAGCTTGTCAACGCTCTCAAATATGTTATCCGTTTTCTTGGATTTCTGGTTTTTCAATTAACAACTTTCTATTGTTCGCTGTCTTTCTCCAAGTAAACCCTAAATCCCTTAATATGCGTCTCAAACTTTTATCATAACCATGAAAGTATATTTTTTCTTTTAACGCCTCCCTCAATCATTTTACAGTTGGTATTCTATGTTCTTCTTTATGAAAATTGTACACTAGTCTTCTCACTATACATTTATCGAAGTCATCTAAATAGGTTACTGTTTTACGTCGATGTCGGTTTTTGTTTGGCGTAGTAAAACTTGCCTCGCACTGACCACTAACATACCATTTTTTAAACTCACTGTTTATTTGAGTTACAACTCGCTCTGCTACCCCCGTAGCTGCTGCTGTTCTTTGACGAGCCTTTAAAAATGGAATATTTAAAGTTTTTTGGTCTGCCTCTTCCTTCATAAATTTAAACACGTTACTGATAATTTTGCGGCCCTGACTATGAATTACTCTATTCTTGACTAGCGACTTGAACTCATCAGTCATTGTGGAAAATTGAAAAACACTACAACTAACAAAATACATCACAAATACAGTACTCGGTAACTACGGCTATATTAATAATAATCGATGTAAACCGCACGCACTGGTTGAACAAATAACTAGGCACAAATGACAACCACACTCATCACTGTCACAGAAAAGACTGATTTTAGCCAGGAAGTAGGTAGGGTTAGTTGTTATTTACATTACGATTCTCAGTAAGGAGGTTGTTGCAGATGACTACTCAGCTAGACTACTCAGGGATTGGCTTTACCTGTGTATACGTCACCTTGGGTGCAAGATTGTTGTCACCTTCTGGATTGAGGAAAACCTCGACTTGTCTTAATAAAATGGCGACTGCCTATTATTATGAAGATTTGAAAAGATCTATTTTACTCATTATTTCTACTTATCACAAGTGCGTGTGGTAAGCTGTAGCAAAATCTTAGAGATGTAATCAAGAAAATAATGTATTTAATATTTTCGTAGTTTAAGTGTAAAAATCTATAATTTATATTTTTTTTAGTCATGAAATTTAACTTTTAGTGAGCTTGAGATGAATGATTCTGAACATTTTAAAACCATTATTAGGCTGACACCTGTTATTGATCCTAATAAATTTAGTTTTCTCAGGAGAGATTCTCTGATTCTCTAGCAAAGTTCAAATTGGAAATTACACTAGCTTTTATGCTACCTGGAATAAATTTCTAAATGCTCTTAATGTTTTCCCCCTGAAATCTCAAGTGTCCATTTTGTTTTATCACTTAAGTGTGCCGTACAAATTTCTGTTTACTGTAGAACTTTTTTAACACTAACCTTTTTAGGTTTAAAGTGTTATTTTATTAAAAGGAAATCGTGTAAATTATGTTTGCTTAAATGAGCATTCTGAATCTGTAAATTTAACAATTGTTAAGTATACGACATAAAAAGTACGATTACGAAGACCTTAATTGAGCATGAAGTTACATCTATAATAATAAATTATCATTTTTAATAAAACAATTTTGAAGTGTAGTTATACACCGTTCGGATGTTTCTGCCAATTTGATCCATTATTCTTAAACTTGATCCAAAATATAAACGTTTTGCAAGTAACAATATTTATACGATGTTGTGTATTTTTATTTTTCCCCTTTCGATTTGGTGTATTGTCTCCCATCTTCGGTAGGGTTCAGTTTCTCGTGCGAGGGTGGGTAACAGTAGAGTGTGCGGTGGAGGGGCCTTGTCGGGCTGGCGTGCCCTGTCTCACACTGCCTCTCCTTCGCTGTCGGGATGTACAGGATGCTATTAAAAGATTAAATTCAAAGAGTACCACAGGTCCTGATTTACTTCCACAGTATTTATTTAAAAGTTGTTCGGGGTTATTAATCAACCCCCTGACATTATTATTTAATTTAAGTCAAAACTCAAAAATATTTCCTGAGAAATTGAAGTTTACTAAAGGAACACCGATTTTTAAAGCCGGTAAGAGAGATCAAATTATTCATGAAAAAATATTTTAGATGATTGTGCACAAATATTTATTTGTTTACTTTGGAAAATACATATCCGACTATCAACATGGATTTGTACTTGGCAGATCTGTAAATAAAAACCACTTAAATTTCACTACTTATGTTTCCTCGGGGTTGGACTCTGGGACTCGAACTGACACTTTGTTCCTTTACCTGGCCAAGGCGTTTGATAAAGTCGATCACTCAATTTTATTTAAAAAGCTGCATTCGTATGGCGTCTCAAATAACTTACTATGCTTTTTCAAATCATATATTGTAAATAGAAAACAGTTTGTTTCTTATAATGCGGTTCATCATCTACTTTCTCAGTTCAATCGGGAGTACCACAGGGTTCTAATTTGAGGCTTGTATTTTTACGATATTAATTAATGATTTAAATGATTGCATTTCGGCTGCTAAGGCACTATTATTTACCGATGATTTAAATTGTTTAAACGTGTAAAGAGACCTGAAGGTACCGTTAGTCTACAGGAAGGTTTAGACAGTGTTTTTTAATGCAGCAGAAATAATAAAATTACTTTTATTTTTCAAAATGCTATTTAATGACTTTTACTAGAGATCAGGACAATTAAAAGTGTGATTATTTTTTTAATGGAGTTCTAATTATTAGAGTAAATAAAATTAAGGATTTGGGAGTCTATATGACTCATACATTATCTTTTAATCGTCATGTTGAGGCATGCGTAGCTTCTTGTTCTAAATTGATGGGTTTTATTTTTAGACAAAGTATAAATTTTATAAATACTGAAACTTTAATTACGCTTTATTTCTCATTGGTCAGGTCGAGGTTGGAAAGTGGTGCAGTAACTTGCAATCCATTTCATATAACGTATAGAGATGCACTAGAAAGAATTCAGAAACGTTTTTTACAATTTTTATTTTATAAATGTTTTAATGTCTACACGTATACGATTCCATATCATGAATTGCTAGTGATGTTTGGGTTTCAGAGTCTGGCCCTGAGGAGAACACTCATGGGTCTGGTATTCCTGTATAGACTGGCGCGTGATAGGGTTGGGGACGCCGCTAGTCTGACCGGTCTGTCTTTCCGTGTTCCCCTCTTTTCGGAGTAGAAACAAATCCTCTTCTCTCTCCCTCACTTTTGTACAGCCTCACATGCCTCTTCGCCTCTTTTTCAACTTATGAGATCCTTCGATATACTATTTTCAGTCAATTATGATTTAGACTTATGCTTTGAATCTAAAAGTGTTTAAATCAAAATGTTAAGCTGGGTTAATAATGTTAAATACAGGAATAAACTATTTTTTGTCCATCACTAAATTAATATTTTACTATACTCTTCATTTTTATATAATTACATTGTATTCAGGCTGTATTTTTGAACTTTACATCTGTGTCAATGAAGAATTGTTAGTTGTATTTCTTTGTTATATGTTTATTTATTGTTTGTTATCAATTTACATAGTCTAGTCACAAATATTTTATTCATATGTAAGTTATTACTATTGTTATTTATTATTTGTTGTAAATTTACAGTCTATTTTTTTTAATGGTTTATTCGTATGCAGGTTATTACTATTGTTATTTATTATTATTATTTATTTGTTGTCATATTAATTTATGAGAAAGTATTAAAACTTGTAATCCATAAGAAAATTAAGTAAGCTCAAAGACCTTCATAGTGAACTGCTTTGGTGTAAATGGTCTCTAACTGTTTTAAAACATATAAATAAAAGTAAAATAAAAAAAACTCTACTGAGATTCGCGCGGTGGCCTTTGATGTTTTTATTTCTAACCTTTCTCCTGCTGTCGAGGCTGCTGGTGAAATGCGGGCTGCTTATTACTCTCTTGACTTGAATCTTAAAATCTTCCATTTGCTATAGGTATTTATACTATTATAATATTACGTGATTAAGAGATTCAGACCTCGGCCGCCTTTAAAGATGACTGAGGCCATTGAAAACTGGCAACGACGCGCTGTGACCTGTGATTTAAGCCTCCCTCCATATATGGAGTATTGCAAGAAAATGGCGCACGCTTCACATTAATTGGATGTTATTTTAATATTTATTATTACTTCATAGACTTATCACAATGATTATCTGGACAGTATCAAACTTAATTATTCAGGTTTTATTTTATATCATTTGATATTATTCGTTATAAAAACGCTCCAAACTAAGCTTTGATATTATTTTCTTTTGCTTTTATAACAAAGAGTAAAGCCGTATTGATTAGGGTATTTGAAAGATATAAATAGAGTGGGGATAGCCCTACCTTCTGATCCAGTGTTGGATATTTTTTAAATGTCACTGCCATCATGAAAAAAAACGTACATCTAAAGAATATGGTCTCTTATTCTTGCTGTTCACACAACCAAAAAAGTTTTGTAAAATATAAAGTATGGAAGGACAGTGTTCGGACTACGGTTTAGTAGTTTTAATTGATAAAGTTTGTAACTGTTGCTACGTTGGGTGACATTTTTAATGGGTTAAATAATATTTAACCTGAAAAGGTATAATATGGTGATAAATAAAGCATCTATTACAAACAACGTAAACAAAAGAAGTGAATTTTATACTGTCTTAATATATCACATACGCTATATAAACAAGTAAAACAGCCTTGTGACTCAAATGCTATGTTAAATTTGTCTGCAATACATAATTTCTTCGGTATATCAATGTGCAGGCTGTTTACACCAACTGGATCAAAGCTTGGAATTCTCTGTCCCTTCTTAATTTTTCAGTTGGAATCCAAACACTTACAATGTTTACACTGTAATTGTCGACCGTGAGTTTGTTGACTCAGCTATGACATAGGTGCTAGTCCACATCCTTTCCACTGGAACTATCTACGTATCTCTTTCGTGGCTAGTCATGCTTGGAAAGTTCACCTTTTCAATTTTGACGGTATCGAAGCTACCTGTGATGACCCATATCTGATTTAAGATGCCTTTGTTGGGTACTAATTAAAGAAAGCCTTCTCACGTGACTAATTGGATAACGATATTATGTCTTGTTATGTCTTATGCTACGCAGGTTTTCCGTGACTAACGAGTTGGCTGGTCCTCCTATTTTGTAGTTGGGCTGGTTTTGCTGCTGATTTTGTCAACAAACATCTGTTACCACCGTCAGACAGAGCTTCTCTCTAAAAACGTGTTTTGCGTCTCCTCACTTTTAGAGATTTACATCATTGTTTGACGAATGCTGCTTGTTTGCTCAATGCCACATCAAAGTCACTATTAACTCTTTAAGTCTTTAGTATTATGAAATCCAAATCCAATATAATTTGAATCGTGGGGAAAATAGCCATAACAATTATCTGTAACTGGTCAAAAACGAGTTTTTGCAAAGTTTTCTTCAAATCACATAACATTTAGTACCATTAACAATGATTTGTTATATGATCGAAGGCATTTTCAGTACGTCACGTGAGGTAGGAGAAGTTTGCAATATCATCTCTGTGAAATACCCGTAACAATCTAATATCTTGAACCCACACCCAAATTGAATATTTTGGAAGACAAGAGTCATTTAGTGTGCTACAAGAATATTCAACTAGTTCCTCAATAATTTGAAAATTGAGTTTTAGTTTAGAGCTTTTTGAAAGGTGATTAGTTGGTTAGTATTTTTAGTATAATTAGTTTATATTTTTTATTTTCAATCTATTAATGTGTTTAAATGAAATATCACAGAATATTTTTGATAGAAATAAAGATATATTTAATTTGGAAATTCAATAAAAAGGTGAGAGCAGTTTCCGTTCAGTGATATTGTAAGTACAATTCAATTATGAAGGTGAGGTAGGCAAGATGTGACAGCTGTGTATGGTGTTAATCGATTTTACCCCCTCAGCCATTTCACAATGTCCTGTACATCACCACGGAATGAAAATGAATTATTCGAGGCACATTGTTCATTCGTTTCTATTGTAATATAATGCTTTTAGCAGTATAAATACAATGCATTATAATCCCCCATATCATTATAGGAGTTTATTTTAATTAAATTAACAATTGAAAATACAAATAACCCAAGCAGCAAGCTGTATATAAACAATTTCACTTCAAAAAGTAAAGTTAGAGCCCTCTTTGAAATTGATTGAGTTTTGTTGGGTGTTTGAACAGTAAGTTGAACTTTGTTACGGAAAGTTTTCTTGTAATGAAACCGCATATACATAATTCGTACTCCTTAATTCGTATTAAGTGGTGTTTACGGTAATAGCTTATAGTATATATAATGATATGTTTCAAATAACAATTTGGTATTAAATTATTGAAAATGCATAAACAAAGCAGTATATATATATATATATATATTAATAACTGTTTTAGATGCGTATCAGTATAGTTTTTCAGGAATTCAAATGATGATAAACTAAAATTATTTTCTAAGAAATACTGCAATTTCACAGTGAACTTAATGTGTTTGTGTTATTCCTAATTATAAAATATACAGAAAAATATTTTTCGTAATCTTTGTCGATAAAATCGTTGACACATTTATGATTAATTAACAGTAGGTAACTAATAAACCCCACAATCAAATGAATTGATGATTGTAGAGATTTTATTCAAAGATAGCACATTTTAGTTTGTAAAAAAAAACAAAAAAAAAAAAACAGTATATTAATAAAAAAGAAGAAGAAAATAATCTTAAAAGGATCATTTTGTTACACATAATATTGAAAATATTAGTTAAAATATCACATACAATCATAAATTTTGTATTTGTTAGATATAAATAAAATCTAACGTGTTTCTACTGTTATTTTGAAACTCCTGACTATAGAACATGAGGTAACTATTTAAAGTTAAATATTAACCTGAAAAAACGAATTTTAGCAATATAACTTCTGAAACAGTCGTCCTTTAAAAAGAAATTAATAATAAGAAACATTGCACAGTTGTTATTACTTATTTTATTTCTCTTGAGATCATTTACAAAATGGTAAACTAATACCATTGACCAAAGATGAATAGACGAACATTTTCCGTGTTCAAGATACAGGACCAAAACATCAGGTGCCATGGAGCAGTGAGTTCTCGTGTCACTATGTAGCAAATATTCTAGCACATAGCAACAATTATTGTATTCTACTTTTCCATTTAAGTAGTATCAGTTTAAGCATAACGTCACAAATAATATCTATTATTGACTTCTTTTGTACTAAAACTAAATACTGTATTCTGTTTTTACAATCATTATGATAAAAAGCATGTTATAACGAAGAAAATGCATACAACATTTTTTTAGCTAAACAAAACGCAACATTCTTGTAGATTTATTGACTTAGACATAATCTGTTTTGTGTTTGACAAACATTGTTTGTATTACATGCGTCATAATTATTATTATTTAATTTATTCTAAAGTTAAATCATATTATAAAAGACTAATTTTAATTTGATAAAATGCTATGCCAGCATTGATATACGAGATGTTTGAATGAATAAAATTGACATTCTCCAGGATATAGAATGATCCACAAACTTACCCACACTGGAAAACACTTCGAAACAAGGTACTCCCTCAAGATGTATTTATTATCTACAGTAATAGACTAAAGTTAGCATAATACAACACTGTAATTTATTAAATTATTTAAAGTTAACATTAATGTTTGGAATCAATAAAAATATTCTTGAATAAAATTAAAATATTGGGTGTCTATA
>JAQJVL010003399.1:0-61959 GCA_035578905.1 Stictocephala bisonia
ATAGATTGAGGAACGTTGTGTTTATTTTGTAAGGTACGTTTTTATTTTAGTTTTGGTTTTTTAGTTGTGTAATCATGGTCGTGTTCTAAAGCTCGTTTTTTGTTAATTAAATAGTGTCCGTAGGCTAAAGTGTCAATTCCATTTTCCAAGATGTAACGTTTGTCGTCAAAGGGGGATAGAGATAATTTGGAAATATTTTGTGTGTAAATGTTATGTTTGTCACTGCGGATATTTAGAGCTGATGTTGTTTTTAATGAATGTTTAAGCAAGCAGTTTTTGTACATTTCAGTGTTTTAGGTGTTTTTTTATCGCGACTCGGGGGACGCCTTTAGCCACCTTCTTTTCCTCTAGATCTGAGTTTAGAATAGAGTAGCATTTCGCTCTCAAGCCAATTATTTCCCTAGCTGGATTTGAATTTAACTCGTCTTTAAATTTTCCTAACACTTTTTTGTTTTCTACACTATAACATTGGTGGCTAGGTGGATAGTCGGACGTGTCAAAAAGATGTAACTCGTTTTTCATATCTGTGTAAACGTCGGGAGTATATATGTTGTAGAATAGTGAGTCTGTGTCAGTCATACAAAGTTTAATTTTTTTCCCATACTTTGCAATTGCCCAGTTGTAATGAAAATTGTACATGATTAATTTTGAAATTTCTAATACTGTAAATCCAACATAAATGGGTCTGTTTAAGAAGATGGTTTGTTTTTTTAAAGCCAATCCCGCGATATCTTTATTGTAAGCAAAGAAAGTCTTGAGTCTGGGACTAGCTGTCCATTTTACCAATTGTTTCTCATTATTTACAAGTTTAAAATCAATACGAGACCTAACATTTTCCAAAGATTTACCATATGTGGCGTTGTTCATTAACTTAAAAAAATCTTTTTCAAAGTTATTTTTAGACTGTTTTCTTTTTTCGGTATTGAAGTTAATAAATGGGGCTAACCAGGCAGACTGTTTAAAGCTAAGAACTCTGTGTATTTTAGTCAGTACAAGTCCAAGTTGTAAGTAAAGTTTTAGAGTACGGTAGTGTACAACGTACTTGGTTTTGTCAGAGAGAGTAGTCAGTAGTTTTTCAGTCTTGGGAGGTTTATAGTCGAGTTCGTCTAGCAAGTCCCTACAGTATGTCGATAGCATGTCGTATGTCACCACTTTTCGTTCGGGGGCCAGTGGAAAGTCTGAATGTAAGTCGTGTAAGTGGTCAGGGTAGTGTAAGTCGACTTCTAAAATGTAACCTATGTCAGAGTCGTCGGGTACGTTTGTAATGTCAATGTGCTGTGGGTCGATCCAGTTAAAGCCAGACTCTGGGAGTCTATCGGACATGCTGGTGCCGTACAAATTGTTACAGTCAAGATAGAGTAGGTAGTTGGTGGGTTTTTTGTTGTCAAAGTCAGGAAGGTAAGGGTTGTTGGCCTGGGCGTACCGGTTAGGTATCATGGAGACACCGCCCCGGATCCCAGACTCAACAAACAAGTGTTGATCAATGTCAGTAAGTAATTCAAGACGTACGTCTGTCATTTTGAGCATGGAATTCCATGCCAGTCCGGGGGCAGAGTAGACGTTACATGGGTCAATCCCGTAGTAAGTCATACTTGTCGTTCTAAAATTTTCAAACACGTCGGCAAGTAACAATACGTCTGTCAGTAGGTAAAGGTCGTGATATTGTTTCATAGTAGTCATGTCAAAAGTATTCCACACAGTCTGTGCGTGTGTGTAGTCTTCGTCAGTAATTTCAGTCTGTGTCAAGTCATTGTAAAACGCCTCCTTGGGAGGAAGTTCAGTATCATTGAATTTAGTTATGTCTGTCATGTAAGTGTATGGAAAGACGCCTTTGCGTAGAAGTAAGTCAGTGTTGGTCATACACTGCCCTAAAATTTTGAATTTGGAAGCCCCGTCAGAAACTAGGTTGGACACGAGTGTGTCCAAAGAGGCGTTAAGGAACTGTAAAGAATCCAGGAAACGAAGTGACTCAAGGGTGACTGAAATGTACCGCTCACTGGTTGTAGCGATACATGACAGTTTTTCTTTTTTGAATTTGCCTAGCCCTTGGATCAAGTGGTGGCAGTCATAACCTCTGAGGTTATGGAAAAAGACTGGAATGTGATCGGGAACTTTATAGTTTAAGTTACATGAATTGTGGGCGGGTCCCAAGAACTCACCCGTTAAATGATTATGGTTGGCCACTTTGTCTCCGTCTAAAGGTTTTTGACAAAGGTGACAGGTGGTAGCATTTTTGAAAACAATTTTGTCTTGTGGAGACATATTAATAGGAATATTTTTATGAATAATTGGTAAGAGCTCTTTAGACTCCTCAATCAAACAATTTAGAAAAGTATCTACAACGTCGGGGCCGCTATAGACTTTGGGTTGTTTTACTGGTTTGCCATCACTGTCAATAATTACGTAACAAAAACCAGAGGGGACGTGGTGGGCAGTGTTTGTAGTGTGTGAAGTAGTAGGGTCATTCAGTGTTGTGTCGATTGGAACGACAAAGGACTCAAAGTCACAGTAAATGGTAAATGGGACTTTGTGAGTAAGTGTGTAGTTTTTAAAATACATAAGTTTTTCGTCTTCAGTAGGAAGTCTGGTCTTTTGTGCACCGTGTGGTGAACACAAAGGTAAGTGGTTAGTAAGTAAGTCTTTAGTCCAAAATCTGTGTAGACAGTAGTCACAGTAGTATGATGCATTTGAGCATTTAGTCAAGTGAGATAAGAGTCGGGATAAGTTTGTAATCAAGCAGTAGTGAGTAGTTGTGTCATTAGTCAACAGTAACAAGTTGATGTGATGAACTCTAAATTTTTCTTTTGTTATGCGTAAAGGATAAATTTCGTTGTTTTCAAAACCAAATACATTGACTGACAAAGTGGGATTTAATTTTTCAAAGTTATCTAAATCGGTAATTTTGACAGGATAGCTAATCCCAGACATGTTTAATTTATTTTCAAAGATTTCATAGTAACTTACTCGTCTATGTTTATCGGGGTACAATTGGGCAAGTACAGAGTAGAGGAAACATTTTTGATCGTCGTTCTTAATATTTACAATTCCGTGCATAGAGTTTGAAATTTTTTTCGGGGTGGGTATGTAAGAAGAAGCGTACAAAGGTTGAAATTTAACAATGAACAGATCGAGTCGTAAAACGTTTTCAAGTACCCACCCACTACCTTGACTTACCCACTTAGCCACGCTTTCTAAAATTTTGTCTGTAGCTTCAGAGTATTGAGTATCTAGAGAATCGGAAGGTAGCAAAGGACGAGTTTTACCGTGAAAGAAGGGAGTTGTAGTCATTTCTTCGTTGTTAACAATTTTTGTGAATTTAATTTGAACCGCGATGTACCATTTGACTCCCCCGAGCCTGTTTAGGTGGTTATTTATTTCGGACGTAATTTTATTTTTATGTTCAGTAAGTACGTGAAGGAGATCGGAACCGGAAGTATCAAATTGACGGGAAATGGTGACTAGGTTATCGTTAATGGCAAAGGATTCCATGGTTAGGTTAGGATACAATGAAATTTACTTCGATAAAAATTAATTATTAAATCAAAGTAAAAAAGGATATTCAAACGTTAGTCAATCAAATCAAACGCAAGGAATAGTTATACTGTATACGGGACTTAATCTCAGTATATCACTTTCGAAATACCGTACAGAGAACGGTGTCCAAAATATAAATTACAAGAATAAAGATAAAGTATTTATGATGAGAATAATTGTATTTAATATCGAGTATTATTACTGATATCGATTGCAAGTAGGAGCAAAGTGAAGACACGTCTGATCAGTACGAGCGCAAGAGCAGAAGTGAGAAAGATTGATTGTGTTGTTCAGTGAAGTAGGGATGGATGGGGGAGGGGAGGGGAGGGGAGGGGAGGAGGGAGGGGAGGGGAGGTGGGAGGGGAGGGGAGGGGAGGGGGCAATCAGGTCACGCGCCTGTCCAGACATGAAAATCCGATTACGTCATCTGGTGTAGTACTGTTTTAATAAATGTTCAGAAGGAATCATATACAATATTAATTAATTGTACTATATTATTAAAAGACATTTTGCAAATAAAAGACAACGTACGGGATGTAAAATATTGCTTGTGGTAATGGAAGTGGTTTCGATAAGAAAAGTGCGCGAGAACTATTGGACTGCCAGTGCATCGAGCAGAGGCAGTGAGATACAGATTGTGAAATGGTAGTGAATTAGTCCTTGAGTGTCGCTATAGTACAAAGGAAGGAATTTTTGAGTATAGGAAGTGAGGCTAGGTGTGCTAGTTTCGTTATGTAGGGGGACTGATAGGTTCTGGATAGGAACGTGGATAGGAAGTGAGGTAGAGGGGGGGGGGAGTCCACAGAATTGATAATGAAAGTGACTGAAAGTAAGTAATGTAACCTAGGTACCATGTACACGCATGCAAAGGTGGATGAAAATAGGAAATTGTTATAGTACATGATGATAGTTAATGAAAGAAAACATATTATACTAAGATGTGAAGCTTGTGACCAATAACGGAAGCGGATGTGGTAAAGCCCGGCCACCAGTAGACTTTGTAAGTACAGTTAAAGTAATTTAGGTTGGATAGTCCGGTAGGCATGAGGGCTCTAGGGTAAGAGTGTTCAGCTAGTGTGTTAAGTTTAGAGGATGTCGGGTGTGTTTGATATGAAGGTATCCATACGAATTTAACCGGAAGTAGATGGGAGGGGGTAGAAGGACCCTAAAGTTAACAATGTATTAAATAAAAATAAAAATAAGTAAATAATTAATATAAATAATAGCTGCCCCTTAATTTTTAAATAAAACGTGTATTGCGGGTTGCCTAGAGTGTTAAGTATGTACCCAACTGTGATTAGATATTTTTAACGGAAGTATGTAGGTAACAATGTTTGTTAAAGGAAGCCGCAGATGAGTGGGAGTACCCGAACTTAAGAGCGCATGTTATATAAGAAAGCTAGGTTAACAGTGTATTTATTAAAAATTCAGAACAATTAAATTCAAAATTTATTTAAATAGGTAGGCTAACAGTACGTGTGAGAAAGATTACTTGTGGTAGGTAGGGAGGGAGTAGAGCGCGGCACACATTGGCGCATGTCCATCAAGGAAAACCAGTCTGGCGTCCGGAGTCCTATACCCGAGTTTCGCAGCCGCTGTATGAGTGGTGACGTAACGCGCTTGTCCACCGAGCACAAGTCCTCGCGCATGCGCGCCCGACCAGCAGCTGATGCGTACGAAGGTAGCCGACGGTAATAATTGAAAGCATTTATTATAGTACATATATAAAAGGCCGCCATCTTTTTACATTTTATATAGTATAACGGGGAAAAGATTAGGAGTGTATTTTATATAGTATAACAAGGAAAATGCCGCCATCTTGAAAAAATTTCATTTTATATAGTATGATGTGGGAATTTGGAGGGAAATTTAGGAATTTGAGGGAAATTTAGGGAGGGAATTTTCCCACCGTGGGTTGGTAATATTAATTAATTAAAAGGTAGCGCCTTCATTTTCTGTGATACTACAGAGACCTGGATCTCGCTCCCTTAGTTTATGTCTACTTGTTCTTTCAAATGTGTATGATGTTAACTCAAACCATAATGTGTAATTTGGTATCGAAAATGTTACTTGTCGGCCTAAACAATGTTTTCACAACGAATTTCACAAATAAATAAAACTAGTTTCGTTTTATCATTGATTTTACTAGTAAAATCAATGATTTTATTAAGCAAAACATGGATTACTGAGAAAAATGCAAGCATCTAGAGATTTTCACTGTAAACTATAATCTAGCTGCACTGTTAGTAAACGGTTATAACGAATTGGTAGCATAATCTAATGATGTTAGATTGAGGCAGAGTTCAAAAAGAGAACAAGTTGCTAAAGTAAACTGCGTAATAATATGACTAGGTTACTGTGGAATACAAAAGATAAATACACTGTAAAACGTCAAATAGAAATTTAAAAGCTTAACAATCGTAAAAATATTCAACAACAAAGACTTACTTTATTAGCGAGTGGTTGATCTATAACTATAACCTATTTACGTGTGTACATAGAGACACTGTGTATAAGTATGTTTAGTAAAAATAACTTGTTATTGTTATGTAACGTTAACTGTGTAGTACCTTTGTCCTTATCACCGATCTCTATTCCAGTGTGCAGATTTAACATTTGAGTTTGTTCAATTATCAGCCTCTTGATGAGCGAAGATAATTACAACATGAAGCGGCTGACAGAAATTATTGATTTGATATACATAACTGGAGTACAAAACATGGTGTCAGTTAATTAGCCTTGTTCATTTCAAAATATATATGTACACACATTTTCTATTTATAGCCCAGATTGGAAAAATATCGTCATAAGAATCGTAAAAAGAAAATTAATAGTCTACCTTTATATAAAAATTGAATTTTAAAAATGGTTAAACTATTACAAACATTTTATACATAGCAAATTGTTTAATGAATGAGAAAAACATTAAACTTCTTTCAATTTTATATAGTTAAATGTTTAAGTACATGTATCTGGTAGTGCTACCTAGTGGCAATGCTATAAACTGCTATCAAGAGTGAGACCAATTACAGTACTAATTACTGCATAAATAAATCTGTATTTACATAATGGAGGTCATAGAAAGTTGTCGTATTAATTAAAGAATTTATTTAAAATCAGAGATATCATAACTAATAAATCTAGTCTGTTACACTATAATTGGTATTTATTTCCTTCAGGATTATAGGAGTTTAGATGGACATGTAAACAATATACTGCTCCTGGATTAGATTACAGGACAACAATGAAGCATTTAATTTTTAGAAGTACAAGCATTTAATATTTATAATTAAATATGGAATGATCGACTTGTTTTTCTTATGAAATAGAAACAAATTAGAATCATAGTAATTTTAAACACCACAAGGATAAGGACTATAGACCCATGTATCATATACTCTATCTTATTTAAATATTGTATACCTTGATTGAAGACAACGTAATGGCAGATACTTTAGCAACAGACATCCAGGTAACAAAAAATGAAAAAATGTATTCTTTATAACGTTTATAAATCAACACATTTTAATTAGATGGGAAGAAGGGAATATATTTCAAATCAATAAATCACTGCTATACATCATGTCAAACAGCCTACATCTTTTGACACCACAAAATATAAAACAAGAAACAGGTACCTACTTAAGTAAGGTTATTGTCATATGTGGTTTGGCTTACCACAAGGAGTGTCAATAAATTAATCAAATATTTATTTGCAATATTCCACATCCATACCACATCCCCACTTCCGACGGCGGGTGTCAGTCTTCTGATTATGCGGTCTCCCAGTTGTATGCCATAAACTCGTCCACACTATAAAATGCATGAGACGCTAAGCAGCGTTTGTTGAGTGCTGGAGCTCCCTAGTTTTGTACTCTCCTATATCAGAATTCAAAATTTATTTTGAAATTAAGTTGATACGCAATACAATAAAATACTTTCCTGTAACTATTTAGATTGTTTAAATTTTTATACCTTAAAAATAAATACAATTGAAATATCTGAAGTGATGTGATCTTTGAAGCACAAAAAATATGTTTTAATTAATGTTTATGTTCTTGATATTTAATTTTACTATGTAGTCTTTAGTTCAAATATTTTGTCTGGTTTATCGATAGTAAATATTGGGCTTCAACGCTACTTGCGGACTATGTAATATGATGGTTTGTCCTATGAAGAATTCTGCTGCGTCCGACAAACCGGTCAAGTACGAAATAGTACGGAAGGATGGGCCAAGATGACTTCCACCTAAGCCCTGCAGCCGTCCTGGACGACGACCCTCCATAGTTCCATAGCTGGATCGGCTATGCGAGTGCATGGTAGCAGGACTGGCCTCTCTCTCTCCCTCGGGAGGTGTGGCTGGGCCTGGTGCTATGCAATTCCTAGTCGGAGTGTCAGGTGGTTTTATTGGATAAAAATCCCACTACTTGCTGGAAGTGTCTTTCGAAGATTTCCCACTGACAAAAAAAAAACAAACAAAATTAGCATCGGATGGAACATGAAACTATTCTCCCTGTATAGTATAATCAATAGTTGAAGCTGATACGAAGAATTCCAACAACACTTAGTATGGTGGAGCCTTTTAATGAGTGAAGGTACTGACTCAGTGACTACTGACTATATCAAGAGGCTGTCAAAAATTATTTTAACAGTTACAATATTATTACTGTTTTAAGGAAATTAATTATATATATATTACTAAAATTAATAATTTATAGCTGAACGTGTTGTGTGTTAAAAAGATATAAAATAACATAGTTTACATGTAAACCTAAATTGTTTGAACCAAATTAAGCACAATTTATTATTATAAATTATACACTTAAAATCTGTAGAGTTAAAAATACAAACCGTAAATTTATTTAATATAAATAGATTTGTTTGAGTACATCTAACTGCTAGTCCTACCTAGTGGCAATGTTTTAAATAGCTAGCAAGTATTCACCACTCTTTAGTAACACGTTCTCTGGTAGTACCTTGAATAACCACTAGTAGCGCTGCCACTCACTTGCTAGTGGTTTACGTTATTACCACTAGGTAGCACTGTTTATCAACTATCAAATCGATATCGGATAAATTTGTTGATCTAAATTTTTGACTTTTTAGTTCCTTACTAACGAATGGTAATTAACGAATGGTAGCTGACAATAAACCATTGTTTTGCAGTACCTTGAATAACCACGTGTCATGTCATGAAGCGATACAAGTCACTCTAGCGGTTGCCACTAGGTAGCACTGTTTGTTGTATGTATTATGGCTTTAGTTCTGATGAATGCTGTCATTGATTTTACTATATAAATGTATAGTAAAATCAATGGTGCTGTTTTCATCAACTTGAATACTCCTTACTCGATACTTGTAAATATAATACGTATTATAGCAGATAATAGAATCAAAACCTTCTTCTTCTAATGTGTAAGATGTTAACTCAAGTATAATTCTTAATGGTATTACATATTTACTATTGACAATATATAATAGTTAGATATTGACTCACATGTCCCATGAAGTGTGATATCTAAACATGAGTATACAGGAAGGGAGATAACCTAAAAATGTAGTTTATTTTCAAGATATTATTGGAATAGCTACAAATAACGAAATATTCCTTCAACTTGAGTCATAAATACTTACGTTTTGATAAATAGAATTTCCCCCATTTATTGTTTAAGTCAGTGACATGTTGTAAAACAGTGGATCTTTGATAAATTTTAAGTTGGGGTGATGTTCTTTTTATCTATAATATTAAAGAACATAGAACCAGGAACAGGAATGAAACCGGATGTTTCATCAATTACCTTTCCTATAGTTGACCCATCGATGTATACTACTTAAAGCCATATACTACACGACGTGAGACTCGGCGAGTCCCTGATCAAGGTTATCACCGACTAGGCGAATCCCGCGTCGTTTGGACTGTAAAGGCCGGTTTTCACATAGGGAACCGTGCTCCTACTGTGCTCCTACCGTGTCTATGTCGCGCGTTTTCAGCAGTAGGGACACGGCTACTGTTGTGCTCCTACCGTGTTCCTGTTGTTCTCCAGTCTTCCCTCACTTACAGAAACAGAATTTCTGCTACATATAGCCAAAATTGCTATATCTAGCTCAAAATGTTACATGTAGGCTAACGTGCTACATATAACATTTGCTTTATAACATATTTTTTTATTTAGCATGTTTTACTATATTTAGCTATATAACATGTTTTTTATATAGCACGTTTAACTATATAACTTTTTTTATATAGTATGTTTTGCTATATAGCATTTTTTGCTACATAGCATATTTTGCTATATAAAATGTTTTGCTATCTATATAGAACTATTGTAAACGCGGCTTTATAATATAGAACTCCCTACTCTGTCACCTAAATGGATCATGACGCTACGGATGTTGTTATTGCTTGAGCGGTTTATTCAACAGTTGAAAAGTAAATAAATAAGATGAAACGGCCGAAATGATATTGGGTTCACCTTCTGTATCAGACTAGAGGAGAGGAAGGGGAGTTTCACACATCTTTGAGCCGGCTAAGAGATGACTCTGAAAAGTTCCATAAATATTTCAGGATGAGCTATCCGATGTTGGAATATCTCCTTCTACAGTGTAGAGACAGTTTAAATAAAAAAAATTCAATCGATCGGTAATTTTCGGATGAGGATGAGGTAAAAAGCAGGGGTTGGGCGCCGAAGCGGCGACGTAGGGCGACATGTAAGGCATTTTCACCTGACCTACCATTTACATACCAAAGAGATGTCACTTAAGTTTATTTATACACGACAATGTAAACTCATGGATAGTTTCGCTGATCTACTTCGGTAAACCAAGTATTTCTCTTTTAAAACAGGGAATTGACTTCATCAAGTATTCATACAAATGGCACCTAATTTCTCCTGGATTTAAATTTTCAATCGGTTTTGTTACCAGTTTTTTTACGTTTTCGTTTTTTTCTAGGATGACGGCAAAATTAGTTTTCCGTCACTAGGCGAAGGTGCTGTACCTTGGTTCATTACTTCGTTTTTAATTTTGTATTTAAAGAATATTTAATTAATCATTAATTTTGATCAATACAATCGAATCTGTGCTATTTAATATATAAATAGAATTGTTGTCCTTTATGTAGGTACACTTCTGATACATTAATTTTTGTTTTTTAAAGAAGTCTGCAAGGTGAACCAAGGTACAAGTATATGATGTACCTTGGTGTATTTCCTTAACCATGGATTGTTGAAAAGTACATCTATTTTAGGTTAAAAAACAAATCATATATTTATTTCAAATGTGATACGTGCTAAGTTATTCGTTAATGGGTTGCCTTATACCATTGATTTTACTATACATAGATATAGTACTATGTATAGTACTATATCTATGTATACAATACATTTTACTATACATACTATACATACATATACTATACATTTTATATAGTAAAATCAATGGTAGTATACATCGATGAGTCGAACCCTAGGAAAAAACCTTTCGTCTCTGGCAAGTACGCCATAAGGTATAATGTGTGCGCTAGCCACTCCGAAATTCGTGAGTGTACGATTTTATTAGCGAGTTATTGGTCCATAACTATAACCTATTTTATTGTGTACATAGATAGACACTTTGTAGATGTATAAATAAGTATGTTTAATAAAAATAACTTGTTATAGTTAAGTAACAGTAACTGATGTAACGAAAACTGTAAGTACCTTAGTACTTTGTACTAATCACCAATCTCTATTCCAGTATGCAGATGAAATATTAAACCTTGAGAACTATTAAAATTCACTACTACATGTTTCAATCCATTTTCACAGTATATAGCCTCTTGATGAGTGAGATTATAGTGATGGGCCAGAAATCACGACCTGTGATTTGATCACCGTGATTTTAGAATCACAGGTCGACCTGTGATCACGGTTCCAAACCAAACCGCTCAGTACAGTGATTTACTACGTCATCAGCTCACCCGCTCCGGCTCTTCTCAAGTGAACTGCCTATGTGATTGTTCTTAACTGTACTGCCTGAACGAGAACGACTGAGCTGTAAATTAGTTTGCTTTCTTGCCGTCTTTCTTGCTTTTGATTTATTTTGAGACTAATGCTTATAATTAATTAATGTTATATTAATTAACAGTTCTATCAAACTGATATTCTGTCAAGATGTGTTTAATAGATAAGCAATAAAAAAAGTCTATTGTAAACAATAAAAAACTATAATTTTAAAGTAAACTACCTGTTTTTATTTATTTACCAATATATTAATTTGATAAAATATATGTCTAACGTATATTTCTTCAGTTTATAATTGTGTATAGCATATTACCAATAATAATCAATAAATTTAGTATGCTATAAAATGTACTTGTCTACAATGCTTTTCTGGTAAATTCTATCTAACTTAAAAATATATTTGTTTTTATATATTCTGCATAGATTTAAATTATCTGTACAATAGTTTAGGTACTTGTTCAATATTTCATGCCAAACTTAACTATTCAGCTCTTCTATGTTTTATTCTACTCCGTTCATCAATAACTTGTAATAACTAACAATAACTGCAAACCACCCATAGCATAGGCCCAAACCGTAATTTGTAGTTCTATTCAGGAACATGGAATCACAGTTAGAATTGAAAGAGTGGAATCGCCGAAATCACGGTTAGAGCTGAAAGAGCGGAATCACTCTTAATCACAGGTCTGGCAAGTGAGCGGGAGCGGTTATCACTGCTCAGCTAAAAGAGCGATCTCTATTCCAGTATGCAGATGAAATATTAAACCTTGAGAACTATTAAAATTCACTACTACTTGTTTCATTCCATTATCACAGTATATAGCCCTCTTGATGAGTGAAAAACTTCACGTCATCAAGCGACTGCGAAAAATTAATGAAAATAAAACTAAAGAAAATTTACTTTTTTATAGCAGTATATTATGTATATATTATTAAAAATTATATTTTGCGGTTGAGGTTGTAAAGTGTTAAATTATATAAAATAATATAGTTTACTTGTAAATCTACATTTTTTTAACAAGAGTAAGCTATTTTTAATTATATTTATTGACACATGTAAATGTTGTATAGTAAAAATACAAACAGTAAATTTATGTCACTTAAATAAATAAATTAAGTTGATTGAGTATATCTAACTGCTAGTGCTACCTAGTGGCAATATTGTGAACAGCCACCTCTCTTTAGTCAAATGTTCTCTGGCAGTACCTCATGTTACGACTAGTAGCGTTGCCTCTCACTCGCTAGTGGTTTAGGTTATTACTACTACGCAGCACTGTCTATCAACTATCAAATCTAATTCTTTTAATATTGGTAGACCAACATTTTTGACAAATGTTGATTTTTTTGTACAAATGTACAGGCAAAAAAGTGTAATAGTTCGGACGATATGCTATTTTCATAGACTTGGACACCCTCTTATCTCAATTGTAAAAATAATAACTTTATAGAAACCACAGATGATAATAATAGAAAACTAAATTTTTATAGATTTAAAAAAAAAAATAAAGAAGAAAAAAGAATAGAAATCTGTTCTTTCAAATGTGTATGATGTTAACTCAAACCATAATGTGTAATTTACTATCGAAAATGTTATACAATTGTTGTTGGTATAAACAATGTTTTCAAAACGAATTTCACAGAAAAATAAAACGAGTTACGTTTTATTAAGCAAAACATGGATTACTGAGAAAAATGCAAACATCTAGAGATTTTCACTGTAAACTATAATCTAGCTGCACTGTTAGTAAACGGTTATAACGAATTGGTAGCATAATCTAATGATGTTAGATTGAGGCAGAGTTCAAAAACAGAACAATTTGCTAAAATAAACTATGGAATATGTGTGAAAAATAAGAAAAAAATAACATAATATGATCTCTATTCATAATAGTATTACTCATATACTATCAAGAATATATATAGGCTAATTGTTAGTTACTATTCTTACATATTCCATGAATTGTATATTTAATTATGAGAACACAAGCAGAAGGTAACCTAAAAATGTAAGATTACTGTATATAATTTCTTGTCATAATTATATAATTAAATATATATATATTGGCCTATAAAAGTTGTGATGTACTTGGATAGCATAAGTAACTTAAGGCCTAGGACTAACGTATCTAGTCTGGTATGAATAACATGTATGCCAAGGCCTACTGCATGACAGCATGAGTAACTTTAAGGCCTAGGACTAACGTATCTAGTCTGGTATGAATAACATGTATGCCAAGGCCTACTGCATGACAGCATGAGTAACTTTAAGGCCTAGGACTAACGTATCTAGTCTGGTGTGAATAACATGTATGCCAAGGGCTACTGCACGATAGCGTGAGTAACTTTAAGGCCTAGGACTAACGTATCTAGTCTGGTATGAATAACATGTATGCCAAGGCCTACTGCATGACAGCATGAGTAACTTTAAGGCCTAGGACTAACGTATCTAGTCTGGTATGAATAACATGTATGCCAAGGCCTACTGCATGACAGCATGAGTAACTTTAAGGCCTAGGACTAACGTATCTAGTCTGGTGTGAATAACATGTATGCCAAGGGCTACTGCACGATAGCGTGAGTAACTTTAAGGCCTAGGACTAACGTATCTAGTCTGGTATGAATAACATGTATACCAAGGCCCACTGCATGACAGCATGAGTAACTTTAAGGCCTAGGACTAACGTATCTAGTCTGGTGTGAATAACATGTATGCCAAGGGCTACTGCACGATAGCGTGAGTAACTTTAAGGCCTAGGACTAACGTATCTAGTCTGGTATGAATAACATGTATGCCAAGGCCTACTGCATGACAGCATGAGTAACTTTAAGGCCTAGGACTAACGTATCTAGTTTGGTGTGAATAACATGTATGCCAAGGGCTACTGCACGATAGCGTGAGTAACTTTAAGGCCTAGGACTAACGTATCTAGTCTGGTATGAATAACATGTATACCAAGGCCTACTGCAGGACAGCGTGAGTAACTTTAAGGCCTAGGCCTAACGTATCTAGTCTGGTATGAATAACATGTATACCAAGGCCTACTGCATGACAGCATGAGTAACTTTAAGGCCTAGGACTAACGTATCTAGTCTGGTGTGAATAGTATGTATGCCAAGGCCTTCTGCAGGACAGCATGAGTAACTTTAAGGCCTAGGACTAACGTATCTAGTCTGGTATGAATAACATGTATACCAAGGCCTACTGCAGGACAGCGTGAGTAACTTTAAGGCCTAGGACTAACGTATCTAGTCTGGTATGAATAACATGTATACCAAGGCCTACTGCAGGACAGCGTGAGTAACTTTAAGGCCTAGGACTAACGTATCTAGTCTGGTATGAATAACATGTATGCCAAGGCCTACTGCATGACAGCATGAGTAACTTTAAGGCCTAGGACTAACGTATCTAGTCTGGTATGAATAACATGTATACCAAGGCCTACTGCAGGACAGCGTGAGTAACTTTAAGGCCTAGGCCTAACGTATCTAGTCTGGTATGAATAACATGTATACCAAGGCCTACTGCATGACAGCATGAGTAACTTTAAGGCCTAGGACTAACGTATCTAGTCTGGTATGAATAACATGTATACCAAGGCCTACTGCAGGACAGCGTGAGTAACTTTAAGGCCTAGGCCTAACGTATCTAGTCTGGTATGAATAACATGTATACCAAGGCCTACTGCATGACAGCATGAGTAACTTTAAGGCCTAGGACTAACGTATCTAGTCTGGTGTGAATAGTATGTATGCCAAGGCCTTCTGCAGGACAGCATGAGTAACTTTAAGGCCTAGGACTAACGTATCTAGTCTGGTATGAATAACATGTATACCAAGGCCTACTGCAGGACAGCGTGAGTAACTTTAAGGCCTAGGCCTAACGTATCAAGTCTGGTGTGAATAACACGTATGCCATGGCCTACTGCAGGACAGCATGAGTAACTTTAAGACCTAGGACTAACGTATCTAGTCTGGTGTGAATAGCATGTATGCCAAGGCCTTCTGCAGGACAGCATGAGTAACTTTAAGGCCTAGGCCTAACTTATCTAGTCTGGTGTGAATAGCATGTATGCCAAGGCCTACTGCAGGCCAGCATGAGTAACTTTCTGGCATGGGTCGGATCCAGCATGAGTGGCCGCATATAGGCAGAATTCCTCTCTGCCTACCTGCAAGCCTATACCTGTGTACTCGAAGGTTATGTTAGTAGTAAGGACCATATGGGACAACCTCTGCCGAACAAGGATACCTGCCAACCCCACGCACCTCCATGACCACCTCGTTTAAGAGGTGCTCGTACCCCCTTGTACACTAAGTAGCCAGGGACCGTGAAGGCGGTATGCACGCGTAGGTGAGACTCTGCAGTCAGCCTCTTTGCCTCGTTCCTCTATAAACAAAACACTTTCATTACCTCGAGCTGCTACTCCATTGGCATTCCACAAGGCTATCTTAATGCTTTCAGTCATCGTGGTGGATAGTGTCTATCGCGGAGATGAGAGCAGTAGAGATGGGCGTAATAGGAAAATAATATGATTACTGCTTCGCACCCTATTACCAAGTAATCGGACCACCTGTTTAACCCTATTAATTTTGTAACGTAATCAACAGAGCTGCAGTCACCAACTCTCAATGTAGCTTCTGAACGTTGAGAACAGAAAAAATAATAAGAAGACTAATATGATTCTGCTCTCGCTCTCGTCCCCAGAAATTGATGCGCGGTTGTAAACAGAATATTGGGAGGGGGAAGCAGGAAGAGCCTGTCAAAACATGAAATTACTATCGTATATATTTACAATGCATTATAATAGTTAATTATTTTTATTTCTTTATTCTCAATAATTTGTTCTATAATGTAACACAATTTCATACTCTGTAACACAATATAGACAATTAAATATTCTGTAAGTAAAACCAGTAATCCTGTTACTTGGTAATAGGGTGCGAAGAAGTAATCATATTATTTTTCCTATTACATTAAATAACGCCAATCTCTAACTGATACCATGTCGTATGGTATTGTGTTTGTATTACAAACCCGTAATTTCTGTCAGCCTCTTGATGTTGTGATTACCTTCGCTCACCAAGAGGCTGATAATTGAACAAACTCAAATGTTAAATCTGCACACTGGAATAGAGATCGGTGATAAGGACAAAGGTACTACACAGTTAACGTTACATAACAATAACAAGTTATTTTTACTAAACATACTTATACACAGTGTCTCTATGTACACATGTAAATAGACAAACCACTCGCTAATAAAAACCTACACAAACCCACAAATTTCGGAGTGGCTGGCGTAAACATTATTATATCATATGCCGTACTTGCCCGAGACTTTCTATTGTTTTTTTTTTTTTTTTTTTTTCAAAAGATCGACCTATTGGACATTTAATTTATGAAACTTCCGGTTTCATTCCTGTCCCTGCTTATATGTTCTTTAATATTATATTAAAAAAACACCGCCCCAGCCCAAAACTTATCAAACAAAGATGCACTGTTCTACAAAATGTCGTTGACCAAATAAATGGGAGAAATTCTATTTATCAAATCGTAGGCATGATTATGACTCTAGTTGAAGGAATATTTCATTATTTGCAGCTATTCACATCAAATTTTTGAAAATAAACTACATTTTTAGGTTTATCTCCTTTCCTGTGTAGTAATGTTGAGATATCTCGCTTCATTGGACACGTGAGATACACAAGAGTTAGTAAAAACTAACTATTATATCTATTGTGAATAGTAAAAAATAATACTATTTAGAATTGATATAATAGCAAGTTATTATTATCTCACGTATTCCATAATTTACTCGAGTTAGTTTTATTTTTTTAACTCTGCCTCAATCTAACGTCATTGTAACGTCTTGTGTTAGATATTTATAGTTTAAAAGCAAATGTCATGATTTTTTTTTTTTGTTTTTCTTACTATTCCTTTTTTTAACGTATTTTGTCATTTCTTTTTTTAATGCGTTGGAGAGAAAATTCTTTAGGTTAACAAGTAATATTTTCGATAGCAAATCACACATTATGATTTAAGTTTACATCATACACATTTGAAAGACAATGTTTTGCTTTAATATGTTTGCTATTGTCATCTTTGGTAATTATTTTTACAATTTAGTAAGGGGGCATCCAAGTCTATGAAAACAGTACTCCCCAGAACTACTAAATACCATAATACCCCACTCGTGCCCCACATAATACCATATACAGACAATGCTACCTAGTGGCAACCGTTAGCGAGTGTGCGGCTGCGCTACTAGTGGTAATTGAAGGTACTGCTAGAGAATATTCCACTAAAGAAACTTGAATTACAAACAGTCTTTACTCCGGTTAACAGTTCTGCTACCTTTGCCTAACAAGGAATCTGAGTGCAAACGAAGTAACTGGTCTCAGTGTTTGGTCTGTGGTATGATATTCAGCACGTATTTATTGTTTTACGCAGTCCTCTAGTGTCAAAGAGTTGCGTAGCAGTTTACTGAATTGCTAGTAGGTAGTACTAAAAGTTATATGTACCTAAACAGTTAAATGTATAAATATGACATAAATGTACTGTTTCTATTGACTATTCAACAACGTTTTTGTGTAATAATTGACGCATATGTTATTTGATTATTTTGGCTTAAACAATTCACATTAAATGTGGTTTATATTATTTTATTTATTTTAATACTTTTACAACCTCACTTTAAATTAATTTTAATTTTTTTATTTTTATTTAGAGATTTAAAGTTAAATAATTTAAACTGCGTTCTCGTCACCAGTTATTGCCGTGTGTATATTCCGCTAATTTCTGACAGTCGCTTGTTGTTGTGATTAACGTCACTCAACAAGTGGCTACAGGCTATCTAACCAGTCAGGGGAGCTTGCGCTCGGTATAACCAGCGAGCATCTTCTTCTATTTGTATCAAACAACACAACAGACGGTTGATTGCAATTCGGTAAGTTTCAACAGTAATTCCATGTCTGATTTCCTGTTACTTCGCATCAGTTAATTTTAACTGAAACGCGCTGGCAAATTGAACTGTTACATCACCTAAAACTACCAAATTCGGAACGGAGAATGTGATTTAGTGCTTCACACTGATGGTAGTGTGAAATATTTAAAAATTTATTTTGTAATAACAGATAATATGTGAACAAATTTGTTAAATAATTATTTGCGACAAGGCAACGTTAGTCTGTGACGAAAGTTTTTATTTTTTTGTCAGTGGCAAAGTTTTAGCGTAAGAGTTTTCACGTAATATGTATTTTTTTAAAGAAAAAAATACGATCAATAGATAAGAAAATAACTTAGGTTAAAAGAGGTGAGAAAAATCGACTCGGCGCAACGACAGGGACACGGAAGGCTACCATTGCTATTAGGATGCTACCACATTCTCTTTTAATGCCACGTTTCTTAAGTTTCACATTTATAGATATGTGAAACTTAAGATGGTAAATATTATATATCATTTATTGTTATACTTAAAATATTAGTCTTATGTCACCGTAATTTAAATGTTATAGGCCTAAACAACTAATTATTTTTCCCATTTATAAGCCAAAGTTCCACTTTACTTTTAGGCTAAGGGATTTCAGAAAATGTACAACATAAAATTGTATTTGCTAATAGTTTTAATAATTTCATAAGAAGTAATAGAACTTAATAAGGCTTGTTATTTTTTACGTTTATTTGTTGTATATTTTATGTTTGTAATAATTAACCCTATACTGTTAAAATGGGGTAAAGGAAAAACAACACATTGTTCTTGCTTTCAGTGTAATTTTAATTCATTCGGAAGGTGAGGCTGGGTGCTCTGCAATTCTAGGTCTGAGTGTCAGGTGGTTTTATTGGATAAAAATCCCACTACTAGCTGGAAGTGTCTTTCGATGATTTCCCACTTACCAAAAATCAAAATTAGCATTGGATAGAACATGAAACTATTTTCCCTGTGTAGTATAATCAATAGCTGAAGCTGATCCCACGCATTCCAAAGTGTCCGATTAGAATTAGTTGAGCCTCTTGATGATTGAACATCAAGAGCTGCAAAAATAGCGAGTAAGTTCCCGTAACAAAACTAAAAGGATTGTACAAGCTCGATGGAAGGCAGTAATTATTTATATATTAAAAAAAATAAATAAATAATTTATAGCTGAGTTTGTAATGTGTTAAAATATATAAAATAGCATAGTTTACTTGTAAACCTAAATTGTTTGAACCAAAATAAGCTAATGTTATTATTATAAATTTACACACTAAACGTCAGTAGAGTTAAAATACAAAGAAATTTATGTACTAATTTCAATACATTTGTTAGAGTATATCTAACTGCTAGTCCTCCCTAGTGGCAATGTTGTGAACAGCTAGCAAGTAATTCACTTCTCTTTAGTCAAATGTTCTCTGGCAGTACCTTAAGTTGTTAAAAGTAGCGCTGCCTCTCACTCGCTAGTGGTTTATGTTATTACCACTAGGTAGCACTGTCTATCAACTATTAAATCGAAAGCGGATAGGATTGATCAAATTTTATTATTGTAAATTTATAAACTAAAAGTCCATAGAGTTAAAAATAGAAACAGTAAATTTATGTCATTAAAATTAATTTAATTGTTTAAGTATAACAAAATGCTAGTCCTATATAGTATCAATGTTGTATACACAGCTAAATTCACCTCTCTTTAGTAAAACCCTTGATTATATACGCACCTAGATGAGCAACGAGATACGGCTTTGCGTGATCAGACAGCGCTAGCGATCTCTAACGGAACGTGTTGGGACTATGTCTATGCGCAGTGCTGCTTCAAGTAGACAACAGCTGAAATTGGCTGTACTCGGGCTCATTACCGACCGCGTTGGCGCTGCGCCTGTCGTAATGTATGAGGAATATGATCGACTGTTTGAAGTCAAGGAAAAGTAATGGTTGACTTACGTCACGCGTTGTAATCGTTTTTATTTATTACGCTTCATCCGTGATATTTGATTACTTGTTACAATAAAATACACATGATTAGACAAGTATTATGAATGGTAATATATATATCATAGATATAAAATTGGTTTTGAAATTTGCCTATTTTATACAGTGTAGTATTTTAACTGTAAACATTTTTATTTTAAAATAGGTGCAATATTTATAGAGTCTGTTTGGTTGCTGCCAAAACCATACGATATATTCACTGTGAAATGATCAAAATTTTATGTAACTTAAATAAACAAAGCAAAGCTAAATAATTCAGCAAATAATACTTAGAATTGTATTATAATGTAAAAAGAATTTCCTCGGTTTTATATTTACAGACCTGAACATTAAATCATTTAATTAATTACTACAAATCATCCTTCTAAGATACATTGGTGAAATAGTCTCAGTACTGTATTAATAAATTACTAACTTTTTAGCTCCTTGCCTTGACAGTGAACGTCAATATACCCACGTAAGCGAGCGCATAGCAAAAATATGGACGTTTATAACACTCAGAATCCTATAAAAGGCAACAATTGATTTAGAACACTCTTCGTTTCTATCTTTGTTTTCATGGAATATGGCCGTAAATTATAATACCCCCACCCCTGAGTTCCAATTTATTGCTCGTTATGAAAGTAATTATCGATTCTAATTAGTTGGTCTGCCACACAACATAACAATACAATTGACTTACTTGTTTACATATAAGTAATTTATTTACATTTCCATAGTGTGACGAAAAAATGGAAATTCGTTTGTTGCTTTCAAATGTAAATACTGTATTACGTCGTAGAAATTATTATTTATTTGTAAGGATAGTATATTTTGACAATCTGATAACGTGATGTAAGATAAGGAAAGTCGACGCCCTGGTAATTTATTATTTCCGCCCCAGGATAGGAAGTTCAAGGTCCCACACAGGGCTCGCCAACTGAGTTGAGTTGACTGCCCGAGCACTACCGCATCTCGAGCTCTGATCAATGATTTGATTCAAACGTTCAAAGATGAATTGAAGAAATTACTAAAATTTTTTATAATTTATGTGTTTAGTATTTACCTTGATTTTGTTACTTATAGATGAGTTCTACACCCCCCCCCCTCCATTATAGACGTGAACTAATATAGGCTCTTATGGAAGAATATTACAAAGTAAATTTAATTTATTCATAAGAAAATGGTTTACAAAAATACATATGTACAATAAACAAAAAATTATTGGCCTAACGGATTGTGCATGGTGGGATTACGCGTGCAGTGATGCCTTTTGCGTCTGTCTATCTTACATTGTTGTTTGTGTACTTTTTACTGAATGATGGCACTTTTGAACTTTTCAGATTCCCGTCTATCTACTTTTTATTATTTTCTCAAAGAATTTATTGTTTATGCTAGAGAGCTAAAAACCTTTTATTTTGACAACTTTTTGCCAACTTTACTGATTAAATACTAATTATTATATTTCATTACAATTAAAATTTGAAAAATGTATGGACTTAAATAGCTCTTAACGAATTTAATGAGACCGAAATAGCTACAATTGGCTAAGAACAGAGCTTACAAATAAGGAGATTCAAAGCCCTTTTTCCGGGCGCGACAACCAATTGTGATGTCAATATATCTGCCTGGTTATTTATTTATATTTTAAACAATGACAATAAAAACAACTATGCGATCACTTAATAAATCAATGACAATATTCGACATAAGAGCCAAATTTATGAAACTGTGTACTTGCAGCCGAGGAATGGTAAGATGATATAAAAAATCTGTCTATGATGTTGTTATTTCGTATGATAACCAGTAATTAAAAATAAGCTTTGGTAGACTATTATTCATGTAAAAACGCTACTGAAACCAGTGATAAAAAAGGTAATTTTTTACGAATTTTGTGATGATTTATTAAAATTTGCTGTCTTAGAGGTTTAGAAGGTTAAGTTTAAAATCTATCATTTTAAATTGAACCTTATTGGAGTTAAGGCAAATTAAATTACTAAACAAGTAATTTATATTCATTCGAAATACATAATAGGTGCACAAATTGCATATACTGAGGCCCTTAGATATTTAATTTAATGTGACAAATAATTAGGTTTACAAAGTCGAGAAAAATAAAATTTAATATGCAAGCATCGAGTATAAGATGATTTGCACATTACTGTGACATCTGAGTGGCCTCCATCCTGGGAACCGGTGATGCGGAAGTAATGGATGGGTCGCTGACCACCTGCCCTGCTTGTTTACAACCTTTGGGGCACAATGGCTTACGCATGAACGCCCCTTTACCTCTTCAATGAACTTCTAGAATCTTCTGGGTTGACGAGCCAGCTCTGTCATGGAACTTCGGGCGCAGGGGAATTCAAGAAGCTTCTAGATGGAGACCTGCGGGTGATATATAGTCTACGGCCCGGATACCAGTCAGTCAGTCAGTGAGTCTAGAGTCTACAGCCCGGGTGTTTGCAGCGACAGTGAGCGAGTTCTACAGTGCGAGTGAAGTGTCCGAGTATAGTGAAGTGGTCTACGGAGAAGTTACCGGTGAGTGGTTCGTTGTGGGGATCAACGAAGGAGCAGTGCGGTACTTGTGGACGACTTCTGAAGGGACACTGAAGAAACTGTGAGTGAACTGTTAGCTTTGGACTGTAGGTAGTAGGGAATCTAGTAAAGTCATTTAGTAGTCAGTAATTGTAAATAATAGTAGGAAATCTAGTAGAGTCACTTTATAGTTAGTAATTGTAAATATTAGTAGATAATCTAGGAAAGCCACTTTATAGAGCTAGGAATTGTAATTAAAAGAAGGGAATTTAGTAAAGTCACTTTGCAATTAGTAGTTGTAATTATTGATGCCATCGAAGATTGTAATTATAGATTAGTTTAACTGTAACAGTAGGCCTAATAGTAAATTGTACTTTTCACAATAGTTAAAGTTAAGGAATTGATCCATTTAATTATAATAAGTTAATTTTATATATTCAATAAATTTAGTAATTCTTTAGTATAACGTGTTGCTTATTTGTAAAACCCACATAGTGATTAATTATTTATAAATTAGGACGTAAAAACGTCACACTGGTGTCAGAAGTGGGATTGATTTGTTGAGCAACACGTTTAAAATTTTTATTTATTGATAGTTATTATTAAGCTGTTTATTGAATTCATTTACTGTAATTCTATATTGTTCAAACGTAGTTTTGTAAAAGAACGATGGCATCTAGTGGAGTTAAGTTATTAGACTTAAAAGTGGCTGATTTAAAGCGGGAGTTAGAAGAAAGGGACTTAGATCATACTGGAACAAAATCAGTTTTAGTAAGTAGACTTAAGCAGGCAATGCTAGAAGCAGGGGATGATCCAGAAACATTCCTTTTTGAAACTGAAGCTAGTTCACTTAAGTCTATGATTACCAGAAATGCAGAGAAGTTACAAAGTGACTTAAAAGGAAATGTTGAGAAATTACAAAATGACTTAAAAGGAAATGCAGAGGAATTACATAAATTACATAGTGACTTAAAAAGTGACTTAATAGGAAATGTCGAGAAATTACAAAATGACTTAAAAGGAAATGCAGAGGAATTACATAAATTACATAGTGACTTAAAAGAAGTGAAAGATAACTTAACCGAAAAACTAAATAGTAATTGTAAAACCTTGAAGGAAGAGTTAGCTACAGAATTTAATTATAAAATTTGCCAAGTTGAAGACGAATTTAACAAACAATTAGATGACTGTTCGAACGAATTTAAAAAACAATTAGATGACTATTCGAGCGAATTTAAAACACAATTAGATGACTGTTCGAAGCAATTAGGTGATAGGATTAGGTTTTTAGAAGAAATGGTTCAGGGGAGGAAGGAGTCAATAACCTGCAACGAACCACCTGGGATCTCAGGAAGTGGACAGCAACCGCCCAGCCTTAAACCTCGGCCCAGTGTGTGTCCACCCGTAAATAACGCAAGTTTGCCAACCTTCGACGGAAAGATGTCCTGGGAAGATTTTATTACTTTGTTTGAGACTGCCGCTGCTGTCTACAATTGGCCATCATCAGCGAAGGCGTCCATGTTGTGCCTTTCACTTCGTGGAGAAGCTCTGAGCGTACTGCAAACCGTTCCACCTGCTGAGCGACAGAATTACGAAGATTTGATTAGACGGTTGGAAATGCGGTTCGGACATAAACACATGGAACTGGTCTACAGATCTCAGCTCAGGAGTCGTCACCAGAAGTCCAATGAGAGTCTTCAAGAATTCGAAGCTGAAATCGCACGATTAGTGAGGGGCGCTTATCCCACAGTGGACGAAGCTGTTTACGAGAGCCTATCCATTGAAAGGTTCCTCGATGGGCTGCGGGATGCTGAGACGCAGCAGGCTGTAAAGTTGGCCCGGCCTAACACTTTAAACGAGGCCCTGACGCAAGCCTTGGAGTTTGAGGCCGTAAAGCAATCCGTCCGGGGCCAGGCACGTCTGCGAGGAGTCTACGCAGAGGAAGAAGAACCTATGAAGATAGAAGACATCGTAAGAAAAGTGCTTGATGCCCTGAGGGACCGGAAGAAGGAGATTCACTGTTGGGGGTGTGGAGAGTTAGGCCATTACCGAAGTAAATGCCCGAGTAAAGCCTCTCGGGGGCAGAGGCAGGAAAAACTAAACAGGGTTGATGGGAAGGGGCAACTGTCAACCCAGCAACTTGAGGCCCCAGCTAAGAGCATCATCGTAGCATCTTTGTCAGGTCATACCAATAGCCTTTACATAGACGGATTGGTAAACGGGGAGCCCAGAAGCCTTTTGCTGGACACTGGTGCAACGATGACGATATTGAATGAAGATATTTGTCCTTCCTCTATGAAAATAACTCCGACGACCTGGACAGTGAAGACTGCGACTGGGGACTTTGCCAGCGTCCGCGGGGAGACAGTTGCCACCTTCTGCATCGGGGGTGCATGTCTTGAGCATCGCGCTCTTGTAGCTGACATTGAGGAGGACGTCATACTCGGCATGGACATGATGACGAAACTTGGCTTACAGTTAGACCTCAGGAAAGGAGTGACGACCATTGGGGGAGAGGAAGTTGCTCTTCAGCATAGGAAGAATTTATCTTCTTGGGTGCGCTTGTTGAAGGACGCCACTCTGCCACCTCGAACTCAGAAGATCGTCAGAGCAGAAATGGACAAGACTATTCCGGAAGGCCAGAACTTAATGCTGGAACCAGTTATAAACGACGAGGAACTTGGACGTGGGGTACTTGTAGCGAAAACACTGTTCAAATCTTCTAAGGAAGTTCCAGTCCGTATAATGAATTTGAATGACCATCCTGTTGCATTGAAACAAGGTAAGCTCCTTGGTAAATGTTCTTCGGTTTCTTCTGTTTCACGAGCTGATAGGACTATCTCTTCAGACCATAAAAACCTTCCAGAAGACATAGCGGAGTTTGTAAGAGATGCATGCAGGGGATTGACATTGGCTCAAACGAAGCAAGTCGCTAGGCTAATAACAGAGTATCAAGATGTGTTTGAAACTGCTACGGGGCCAAAAGGTAGGACAACTGTGGTTCAACATAAAATTGATGTTGGAGACGCTAGACCAATCCGTCAAATACCTAGGAGACTACCCTGGGCGAAGAGAGAAGAGGCAGAGCGAAAAATAAAAGAAATGGAGCAAGATGGAGTGATTGAGCCCTCCAGCAGCCCATGGACTTCGCCGGTAGTACTAGTAAAGAAGAAGGATGGGACTTCCAGGTTCTGCGTGGATTACCGACTACTGAACAATGTTACGAAGAAAGACAGTTATCCCTTGCCCCGGATTGACGACACGCTGGATGCTCTCGGAGGCTGTAAGTTCTTCTCGACCCTGGACTTGAAGAGCGGGTACTGGCAGGTGGAGATAGCTCCGGAGGACAAAGAGAAAACAGCGTTTTCCATAGGGAATGGAAACGGACTTTGGCAGTTCACGGTGATGCCCTTTGGACTCTGCAATGCTCCAGCTACCTTCGAGAGACTCATGGAAAATGTGCTACGGGGACTGACTTGGGAAACTTGTCTAGTGTATCTGGACGACATCATAGTCATAGGGAAGACGTTTAACGACCATCTTCAGAATCTGGAGAAAGTTTTTAAGAGGCTTCGTTCTTCCAACTTGAAGTTAAACCTAAAAAAAATGTAATCTTTTCAAGAATAAGGTTAACTATCTTGGACACGTAGTGTCGTCCGAAGGAGTGACTGTGGACCCGGAGAAGATTAGCACCGTGAAGGAGTGGCCTGTCCCACGTAACAAACATGAGGTGAGGAGTTTTCTTGGACTTTGCACCTACTACCGCCGCTTCGTGAAGGGCTATGCTGATATTGCTAAGCCACTGACCAAGCTCACCGAAGAACAGCGTAAGTTTGAGTGGACTCCGGAGGCTAGTGAGGCTTTTGAGACACTTAAAACTTCCCTTTGCAGCGCTCCAATCTTAGGGTTCCCACGGTTTGGAGAGAAATTCATTGTGGACACGGACGCCAGCGATGTGGGTATAGGGGCAGTTCTCTCCCAAGTTCAGGACGACCATGAAGCTGTAATAGCTTACTTCAGCAGAACGCTATCCAAAGCAGAGAGGAATTATTGCGTCACCAGAAGAGAGCTACTTGCAGTCGTGAAGTCATTAGAGCACTTTCACAAGTACCTCTATGGACAGCCTTTCCATTTAAGGACCGACCATTCTGCCCTGACTTGGCTAATGAACTTCAAGAACCTGGAGGGACAGACAGCTCGATGGGTGCAGCGTCTTCAAGAATACAACTTCACCTCTGAACACCGACGAGGGAGAAACCATTCCAATGCCGACGCCCTGTCCCGCCGACCTTGCCCAGAGGGTTGTAAGCACTGCTCCAAGGTAGAAGAAAGGAATCTGTCCGTGGAAGTGCGCTGTGTCTCTTTGGAGCCAGCTAGTGGATGGGAGCCGGGGGAACTCCGTAAAGAGCAGCTTGAGGATAGTGAGGTTGGACCACTGCTGCGGGAGAAGGAATCGGGGGCTCGTCCTAGCTGGGAGGCCATTGCAGCTAGGAACCATGTTTATAAGAGCTACTGGGCACAGTGGGACTCAATGAGGGTTAAGAACGGAGTGCTTATAAGAATCTGGGAGGCCCCTAATGGTAGGAAGCAGATTGAACAGATTGTGCTCCCCAGAAGTAAAAGAAAGGAAGTGCTGGAGGAGATCCACAATGGAGCATCTGGTGGGCACTTAGGTGTCAACAGAACGGTGGACAAGCTACGTCAGCGGTTCTACTGGTTGAACTTGAGGGCTGATGTAGAGAAGTGGTGCCGCCAATGTGATGTCTGTACTGGAAGCCGAGGGCCACAAACAAGAAGTCGAGGCAGAATGCAACAGTACAACGTTGGGGCACCCTTCGAGAGGATCGCCATCGACATCGCCGGTCCATTTCCCATGTCAGATGCAGGAAATAAATATCTCCTGGTTCTCATGGACTACTTTACGAAATGGCCAGAAGTATACGCCATACCAAATCAAGAAGCCGCAACAGTAGCTGGGTGCTTGGTGAACGAATTCATCTGTCGGTATGGAGTGCCACGTGAGCTGCACAGTGACCAAGGGACGAACTTCGGATCCCTGTTGATGAAGGAGGTGCTTCAGCGTCTCGGAGTGCACAAGACACGGACAACTGCACTTCATCCGCAATCTGATGGGATGGTCGAGAGATACATAAAGACACTAGTTGGACACCTCAGGAAAGTTGTGTCTACCAATCAGCGGGATTGGGATCGGAAGGTGCCCATTTTCCTCCTGGCGTACAGATCTTCGGTCCACGATACTACGGGTTTCACCCCAGCGAGGATCATCTTCGGAAGGGAGCTGCGGCTGCCTAGTGACCTCATGTTCGGCCTGCCACCTGACGCAAAGCAGCCCGCAACGGACTACGCCTGCGAGCTCGTCGACCACCTACACGACACTCACGAGTTCGCTCGTCAGCACCTAAAAATGGCCAGTGACAAAATGAAAGCTCGCTACGACCGGCAAGCCAATTCGACTGGATTCCAGGTGAACGACCTGGTGTGGCTCTACAGTCCCCTCCGGAAAAAGGGGAGATGCCCGAAATTTCAACAGGATTGGCAAGGACCTTATCGGGTAGTGACACGAATCAACGATGTGGTCTACAGGATTCAAAGACACCCAAGAGGCAAGATGCTTGTGGTCCACCTTGATCGCCTAGCACCGTACCATGGAGTGGAAGCTGATCGGGACGATCAGCCTTAAGGAGGGGGCAGTGTGACATCTGAGTGGCCTCCATCCTGGGAACCGGTGATGCGGAAGTAATGGATGGGTCGCTGACCACCTGCCCTGCTTGTTTACAACCTTTGGGGCACAATGGCTTACGCATGAACGCCCCTTTACCTCTTCAATGAACTTCTAGAATCTTCTGGGTTGACGAGCCAGCTCTGTCATGGAACTTCGGGCGCAGGGGAATTCAAGAAGCTTCTAGATGGAGACCTGCGGGTGATATATAGTCTACGGCCCGGATACCAGTCAGTCAGTCAGTCAGTCAGTGAGTCTAGAGTCTACAGCCCGGGTGTTTGCAGCGACAGTGAGCGAGTTCTACAGTGCGAGTGAAGTGTCCGAGTATAGTGAAGTGGTCTACGGAGAAGTTACCGGTGAGTGGTTCGTTGTGGGGATCAACGAAGGAGCAGTGCGGTACTTGTGGACGACTTCTGAAGGGACACTGAAGAAACTGTGAGTGAACTGTTAGCTTTGGACTGTAGGTAGTAGGGAATCTAGTAAAGTCATTTATTAGTCAGTAATTGTAAATAATAGTAGGAAATCTAGTAGAGTCACTTTATAGTTAGTAATTGTAAATATTAGTAGATAATCTAGGAAAGCCACTTTATAGAGCTAGGAATTGTAATTAAAAGAAGGGAATTTAGTAAAGTCACTTTGCAATTAGTAGTTGTAATTATTGATGCCATCGAAGATTGTAATTATAGATTAGTTTAACTGTAACAGTAGGCCTAATAGTAAATTGTACTTTTCACAATAGTTAAAGTTAAGGAATTTATCCATTTAATTATAATAGGTTAATTTTATATATTCAATAAATTTAGTAATTCTTTAGTATAACGTGTTGCTTATTTGTAAAACCCACATAGTGATTAATTATTTATAAATTAGGACGTAAAAACGTCACATTACTTATACAAAGTCTAGAAACTGACTTTATTACTTAAATTTATAATAATTATCAGTGTCAACTTTACACTTCGGTTGACGACAAGGAGTTTGAGAGGAAATGTATAATGTGACAGGCGTGGCAAGGGGCTTTGATACTAAAACCACGAAAACTACTGACGACGTAACAATTAATTTGATTTACTGAAATACGAATGTCTACTGAAGGAACACGGCGCGCGACCGTGCAGCCATCTAGGGGCGACGCATAGTACTTCTCACGAGTGCAGCCAACCAGAGCTCCTAGTATAGTTAATATACTACTTCGGCATTCCATATGGTTTTCAATCACTCAGAAATGCATTGGCTTGCTCATCTAGGTGCGTATATAATCAAGGGTAAAACGGCCTCAGGTAGTACCTTAAGTTACCACAATTAGCGCTGCCTCTCACTCGCTGGTGGTTTATATTATCACCACTAGAAAGCACTGTCTATCAACTAACAAATCGAAATCAGATAAGATTTGTTGATATAAATTTTTGACGATTATCTTATTAGTTTCTTTTTAACGATTCGTCAATACACAGGTGGGATGAACCTCCCTCTTAGGGAGTGGACTGAACACTCTTGAATACGTTCCGAAATGGCGTTTGCAGATGCAATTGCTGGAAGTATAAATGGGAATTGACACTAAATCAGTCATGTGATTGCGGGATTCATTCATACAATGGATCACATAGTTACAGTGTGTCCCCACAAAATGCAATCACTTTACATATTTTAGCTTAAAGAAGCACGTGCAGGAATTGTTGACAAAAATGAAAAACAACCTGATCAAAATGACTCTCCACCAGAAAGGCAGAGAAAGAAAGATGAGAAAACAGATGAACTCTCGGTATGGACCTTGTTTGATAGTACCATAGAAAAGGGGCCAAAAAGGAATACTACTTCTAGAGCAATTATTGAATTAGACAGGTAAGAATAACTATTATTGTTATAACTATTTTTAACTTTATTAGTTTAAATTAATTCATATTTAATTAAAACCAAATTTACATTAAAAAAGTGTTTCGCAAAAGAACTTTCTTATGTTTTCTATTTTATATCCCTTATATTTCAGGTACCTTAATTGTAATACGCATAATACAAAAGAATGACAACCCTGTTCATTGATGGGTACACAATAGCCATCTATATCGAAATTTGGCAAATTTATTGCGAATTTACTTTCCAATGGTGGCGACTTCTGTAGCATGTGAAAGGATCTTTTCAAAGACAGGCCAAATTATAAATGACAGAAGGACAAAATTAAAACCAGAAAAAGTCACATAAATAATATTTTTAAATTATAACTATAAATTTGTTAACTATTAAGTTGGTCATTCCATATTAAGAATTAAAAAATACCATAATAATGGATAAAACTGTTTAAATGTAGTCATTTTTACTTTTATTACCTCTATTATACATAATATATACAATCCAATTCCTTTCATTAGCCTAATGCAGTTCCTGTTGTCTTATATGATTGTAGAATTGCATTAGTTAGATAATCCCAGAATTAGTTTATATTTGCATCAGCTGCAACAGGAACAGATTCTCAGACAACATATAGTTTGCATTCAGTTGCAGTTTCAGAGCTTTTCCTACTAATATCAATATGGCAGTATCCTTAACTGTTGCAACCCAACAGTTTAATTAAACTGTTGTGGAGTGGCAACTGTTCCACAGCAAACAACAACTAGTACTAATCACCAATCTCTATGTGTTAGAGATGGGTAACTCCGGAATGAACGACAATAAAGGAACTACTCCGGTTAAGGAGTTACAACTCCAACTCCGAGTGCTAGTGCGGAACTAGTTCATTTCGGAACTAGAATAAATGAGTATTATATGTCATAAATATACGCATATAAAATATACAATACTTTACTTTCTGCTGGAAAATTCCTCAGACATCCATAATTTTTCTTTGTAAAATAATTAAATAAAATACACAATTCAAATTGTTAGCTGGATATAACCTAAAACAATGCAATAATAGACTGGATTTCTATCTTTTTGGAACTACCAACAGAAAGGAGTGAGAACGAGATGCGCGCGCAACCACTGTCAGAGCGGCTGCAGTGTCGACGTATCTCTCCCCACTCCATGGAACTAACATAGTTCCGGAGTTGTTGGAACGATCAAAACAAAGGAGTGAAGTACGAGATGCGCGCGCATCCACTCGGAGCGACTCACTAGAGCTTCGCTCCATGTTGAACTGGAACGACGTTCGGAGTTGGAACGACGTTCGGAGTTGGAACGACTCCGCGGAACTAGTTCCGAGTCATTATAACTCCGGAGTGAACTAACTCCGTCTGATGAACTACATTTCCCATCCCTACTATGTGTGCAGATGAATGGTTGAGAGTTATAATTCGCTAGTCACTACTACATTTTCCGATTAATATAGCCTCTTTAAGTGAGAAAGTCATCACATTCAGAGGCTGCAAGAAATTATATAAATTCACATGATATTTTATACAAGACCCAAGAGCAAATCCTTTTATAGTAGATTATATATATATGACTAACAATTGTAATTTCTATTTGAGATTCTAAAGTGTTAAAATATAATAAATATTATAGATTACATGTAAATCTACATTTTTTGAACGAAAGTAAGCAGGTTTTTAATATTACAACAATATACTTAAAAATTTTGTACAATAATAATACAAACAGTAAATTTATGTCATTTAATTAAAACTTTCAGTTGTTTGAGTATATCTAACTGCTAGTGATACCTAGTGGCAATGTTGTGAACAGCCAGCAATTTTATACATCTCTCTTTAATCAAATGTTCTCTAGCAGTACCTTCAGTTACCACTAGTAGCGCTGCCTCTCAATAGCTAGTGGTTTAGATTATTACCACTAGGTAGCACTGTCTGATAATATTGTTAGACCAACATTTTTGACAAGAATTGATGGCAGGCAAAAAAGTGTAATAGTTCTGATGATATGTTGTTTTCGTAGACTTGGACACCCCCTTATCTCAATTATAAAAAATATAAATTTATAGAAACCATAGATGATGATGGTGATGATGATAATAATAATAGCGAACTAATTGTATGATGTTATATGCTTTAATGTTCAGGTCTGTAAATATAAAATCGAGGAAATTCTTTTTACGTTATAATACAATTCTAAGTATTATTTGCTGAATTATTTAGCTTTGCTTTGTTTATTTAAGTTACATAAAATTTTGATCATTTCACAGTGGAATATATCGTATTGTTTTGGCAGCAACCAAACAGACTATAAATACTGCACCTATTTTAAAATAAAAATGTTTACAGTTAAAATACTACACTGTATAAAATAGGTAAATTTCAAAACCAGTTTTATATCTATGATATATATGTTACTATTCATAATACTTGTCTATTCATGTGTAGTTTATTGTAACAAGTAATCAAATATCACGGATGAAGCGTAATAAATAAAAACGATTACAACGCGTGACGTAAGTCAACCATTACTTTTCCTTGACTTCGATCATATTCCACATACATTACGACAGGCGCAGCGCCATCGCGGTCGGTAATGAGCCCGAGTACAGCCAATTTCAGATGTTGTCTACTCAAAGCAGCACTGCGCATTGAACAATTCTGCCATAGTCCCAACACGTCCGCTAGTAATCGCTAGCGCTGTCTGATCACGCAAAGCCGTACCTCGTTGCCCATCTAGGTGCGTATATAATCAAGGGTCTGACGTCTGACCCACCTGCGGGCCATGGTGAAGCTTCATTATATACAAGGTATAGAGGAGCTATGACCCACGGGTTGGTCATACATTTATATTATATCATATACTTACAACATCAACTTAAAACAGCTTCTATTAAAACCAAACTATTTTAGAAATAGTTCATATTCTAAATATTAATTTAAAGGACAGAATTGTTACAATTAACGTAAGTTGTTTTCCATTACATAAGTTGATTGGAAGTAGTTTATTCGAATCCTTAACCTTCAATTCTCTTTATTAGAAAAACATGATTTTTTTAGAGTATGGTAGCATTTTTTCTGTCTACAGGAAGTAAATGCCGCTTGGTAATAAAAACACATTACTTAGTACTTTTTAATTGATTACTTAGTACAAAATCAAAACTAACTGTACTCAAAGGCCTACAAGACTTGAAGTACAAGTAATCAGTACTCGATAGTATCATTCATTATCAGATACTGGAAGGTTATCATTCAGCCCATCCCTTGTTTCCGACTCCGATCCATCTCCATAGAGATAACAATTACAATGATAGCCTAAGCTGCCTAGGCCTTATGATGACATACCAGTGCAAATAAACCACTACTGACCCTAGTTTTGTGACTACATTCAATAATCAATAGTCCCTCACTACTACATTTTCCAATTCATATAGCCTCTTGAATTGTGAGTCATCACATTCAGAGGCTGCAAAAAATTTATATTCCGTGAAATGGATTGTAAATCTGTGAGAATTGTAAGTGAGAGTAGATTATATATATATAAGTAAAAATAATAATTTCTAGTTGAGGTTTTAAAGTGTTAAAATATAAAAAATAATGTAGATTATTTGTAAATCTACATTTTTTGAACGAAAGTAAGCAGGTTTTTATTATTATAACAATATACTTGAAAATGTTGTACAATAATAATATAAACAGTAAATTTATGTAATTTAATTAACTTTTTCAGTTGTTTGAATATATCTAACTGCTAGTACTACCTATTGGCAATGTTGTGAACAGCCAGCAATTTTATACATCTCTATTTAATCAAATGTTCTCTAGCAGTACCTTCAGTCTACACGTAGCGCTGCCTCTCACTAGCTAGTGGTTTAGATTATTACCACCAGGTAGCACTGTCTGATAATATTGTTAGACCTACATTTTTGACAGAATTGATGGCAGGCAAAAAAGTGTAATAGTTCTGATGGTATGTTGTTTTCGTAGACTTGGACACCCCCTTATCTCAATTATAAAAAATATAAATTTATGGAAACCATAGATGATGATGATAATAATAGCGAACTAATTGTATGATGTTAACTCAAACCATAATGTGTAATTTGCCATCGAAAATGTTGCTTGTTGGCCTAAACAATGTTTTCACAAAGTATTTCACAAATAAATAAGACAAATTACGTTTTATGAAATAAAATCATGGATTACTGAGAAAAATTACAACAATCTAGAGATTTGCTCCTACTATAAATAACTAAACACAACTATAATCTAGCTGCACTGTTAGTAAACGGTTATATCGAATTGGTAGCATAACAGAACAATTTGCTAAAATAAACTATACAATAAATGTGAGAAATAAGAAAAAATAACATATTATTATATCTATTCATAATAGTATTACTTATATAATATTCAGAAAGAATGTATATAAATAGTTATACAGGCAAATATATATAAAAGAATATAGGCAAATAGCTAGTTACTATTCTTATATAATCCATGAAGCGTAATATTAGTTATGAGTACACAGGAAGAAGGTAACCTAAAATTTAAGATTACTGTACGTAATTTCTTGTCAGCTATAATTTAAATACATATATTGGCCCATAGAAATTATATAGATACTTTGATAGCATAAGTAACTTAAGGCCTAGGCCTACCGTATATAGTCTGGTGTGAATAACATGAATGCCAAGGCCTACTGCAGGATAGCGTGAGTAACTTCAAGGCCTAGGCCTACCGTATATAGTCTGGTGTGAATAACATGAATGCCAAGGCCTACTGCAGGATAGCGTGAGTAACTTCAAGGCCTAGGCCTACCGTATGTAGTCTGGTGTGAATAACATGAATGCCAAGGCCTACTGCAGGATAGCGTGAGTAACTTCAAGGCCTAGGCCTACCGTATGTAGTCTGGTGTGAATAACATGAATGCCAAGGCCTACTGCAGGATAGCGTGAGTAACTTCAAGGCCTAGGCCTACCGTATGTAGTCTGGTGTGAATAACATGAATGCCAAGGCCTACTGCAGGATAGCGTGAGTAACTTCAAGGCCTAGGCCTACCGTATATAGTCTGGTGTGAATAACATGAATGCCATGTTATTTACAAAAAATACAAACAGTAAATTTATGTAATATAAATAGATTTGTTTGAGTACATCTAACTGCTAGTCCTACCTAATGGCAATGTTGTAAACAGCTAGCAAGTATTCACCACTCTTTAGTCTAACGTTCTCTGGTAGTACCTTGAATAACCACTAGTAGCGCTGCCACTCACTTGCTAGTGGTTTATAATATTACCACTAGGTAGTATCTGTCTTATCAACTATCAAATCGAAATCGGATAAATTTGTTGATCTAAATTTTTGACAATTAACTTATTAGTTCCTTACTAACGAATTTATTAACGAATTGTAGCTGACAATAAACCATTTTTTGGCAGTACCTTGAATAACCACTAGTCGCGATACCTGTAACTCTAGCGGTTGCCACTAGGTAGCACTGTCTCTTGTATGTATTAGGGCTTTAGTTGTGATGAGTGCTGTTATCATAGACTTGGATACTCCTAACTCGATTGTAAATATAATACGTATTATAGCAGATAATAGAAGCAAAACCTTCTTTTTCTAATGTGTAAGATGTTAACTCAAATATAATTCTTAATGGTATTACTTATTTACTATTGACAATATATAATAGTAATATATTATTATCTCACGTGTCCCTTAAAGCGTGATATCTAAACATGAATATACAGGAAGGGAGATAACCTAAAAATGTAGTTTATTTTCAAGATATTATTGGAATAGCTACAAATAACGAAGTATTCCTTCAAATTGTGTCAAAAATACCTACGTTTTGATAAATAGAATTTCCCCCATTTATTGTTTTAGTCAGTGACATGTTCTAAAACAGTGGATCTTTGATAAATTTTAAGTTGGGGCGATCTTGTTTTTATCTGATATTAAAGAACATAGAACCAGGAACAGGAATGAAACCGGATGTTTCATCAATTACCTTTCCTGTAGTTTGATCCGTCGATGTATAGTACTCAAAGCCATATACTACACGACATGAGACTCGGCGAGTCGCTGATCAAGGTTATCACCGACTAGGCGAATTCCGCGTCGTTTGGACAGTAGGTTCGCGATTTGGCGAGCTAGCTCGCAGTGGTTCGTACCAGAAAAAGTCATCCCGTGTCAGTTCCCGCAAGTTGTCGGTAAAACACGAAACATCAAAGGGTATGGGCTCTGCAAAACACGAGCCTGGCTCGGCTCGTGCTACTGTCTACACCACCAGCTTAAGTCCGTAATGGTGACTCACAATTGGGAAGAATATAGGAAGGTACAAACTTATTTTTTTAGTTTGAATTTGGAACTATTTAGCGTTTAACTGGGAAATGCTCATTTTATTTTTAAATTATAACTATACATTTGTTAACTATTAAGTTGGTGATTCCATATTAAGAATTAAAAAAAACCCATAATAATGGATAAAACTGTTTAAATGTAGTCATTTTTACTTTTATTACCTCTATAATACATAATATATACAATCCAATTCCTTTCATTAGCCTAATGCAGTTCCTGTTGTCTTATATGATTGTAGAATTGCATTAGTTAGATATCCTAGAATTAGTTTACATTTGCATCAGCTGCAACAGGAACAGATTCTCAGACAACATATAGTTTGCATTCAGTTGCAGTTTCAGAGCTTTTCCTACTAATATCAATATGGCAGTATCCTTAACTGTTGCAACCCAACAGTTTAATTAAACTGTTGTGGAGTGGCAACTGTTCCACAGCAAACAACAACTAGTACTAATCACCAATCTCTATGTGCAGATAAATGGTTGAGAGTTATAATTCACTAGTGATGGGCCAGAAATCACGACCTGTGTTTTGATCACCGTGATTTTAGAATCACAGGTCGACCTGTGATCACGGGTCCAAACCAAACCGCTCAGTACAGTGATTTACTACGTCATCAGCTCACCCGCTCCGGCTCTTCTCAAGTGAACTGCCTATGTGATTGTTCTTGGCTGTACTGACTAGAGATGGGTAACTCCGGAGTGAACGACAACAAAGGAACTACTCCGGTTAAGGAGTTACAGCTCCAACTCCGAGTACTATGCGGAACTAGTTCATTTCGGGACTAGAATAAATGAGTATTATATGTCATAAATATACGCATATAAAATATACAATACTTTACTTTCTGCTGGAAAATTCATAAGACATCCATACTTTTTCTTTGTAAAATAATTAAATAAAATACACAATTCAAATTGTTAGCTGGATATAACCTAAAAACATATGTTAGTTTCTATCTTTTTGGAACTATCAACAGAAAGGAGTGAGAACGAGATGCGCGCGCAACCACTGTCAGAGCGGCTGCAGTGTCGACGTATCTCTCCCCACTCCATGGAACTAACATAGTTCCGGAGTTGTTGGAACGATCAAAACAAAGGAGTGAAGTAAGTGATGCGCGCGCATCCACTCGGAGTGACTCACTTGAGCTTCGCTCCACGTTGAACTGGAACGACGTTCGGAGTTGGAACTACTCCGCGGAACTAGTTCCGAGTCATTATAACTCCGGAGTGAACTAACTCCGTCTGATGAACTACATTTCCCATCCCTAGCTGACTGAACGAGAACGACTGAGCTGTAAATTAGTTTGCTATCTTGCCGTCTGCTGTAGAGCAGCGCTACGATTCGTTTCTGCTCCAACTTTATTTATTTTGAGACTAATACTTATAATTAATTAATGTTATATTAATTAACAGTTCTATCAAACTGATATTCTGTCAGATGTGTTTAATAGATAAGCAATAAAAACGTCTATTGTAAACAATAAAAAACTATAATTTAAAAGTAAACTAAGTGTTTTTATTTATTTAACAATATATCAATTTGATAAAATATATGTCTAACGTATATTTCTTCAGTTTATAATTGTGTATAGCCTATTACCAATAATAATCAATAAATTTAGTATGCTGTAAAATGTACTTGTCTACAATGCTTGTGTGGTAAATTCTATCTAACTTAAAAATATATTTGTTTTTTGTATATTCTGCATAGATTTAAATTATCTGTACAATAGTTTATGTACATGTTCAATATTTCATAACATTTAACTATTCAGCTCATCTATGTTTTATTCTACTCCTTTCATCAATCACTTGTAATAACTAACAATAACTGCAAACCACCCATAGCATAGGCCCAATCCGTAATTTGTTGTTCTGTTCAGGGACATTGAATCACGGTTAGAATTGAAAGAGCGGAATCGCCGAAATCACGGTTAGAGCTGAAAGAGCGGAATCACTCTTAATCACAGGTTAAAATCACAGGTCTGGCAAGTGAGCGGGAGCGGTTATCACTGCTCAGCTAAAAGTGTAGGTAATGCCATCACATTAATTCACTACTACATATTCCAATTCATATACCCTCTTGAAAAGTGAAAGTTCACATCAATAGGCTGCAAAAAAAAAAAAAAAATGTTGTTTTTAACCTGACCATCTGTAACAGTAGATTATATATATATATAATTAAAGATTATAATTTCTAGTTGAGGTGTTAAAGTGTTAAAATATTAAAAATAATATAGATTACTTGTAATTCTACATTTTTTGCAGGAAATTAAGCATGTTTTTATTATTATTACAATAGACATAAAAATGTTGTACAATAATAATACAAACAGTAAATTTATGTTATTTAATTAAAACTTTAAGTTGTTTGGGTATATCTAACTGCTAGTACTACCTAGTGGCAATGTTGTGAACAGCCAGCAATTTTATACATCTCTCTTTAATCAAATGTTCTCTAGCAGTACCTTCAGTTACCACAAGTAGCGCTGCCTCTCACTAGCTAGTGGTTTAGGTTATTACCACCAGGTAGCACTGTCTGATATTATTGGTAGACCAACTTTTTTGACAAGCTTTGATAGCAGGCAAAAGAGGGTAATAGCATTGATTTTACTATACTAAGGCTGTGATTAAGAGTGATTCCGCTCTTTCAGCTCTAACCGTGATTTCGGCGATTCCGTTCTTTCAATTCTAACCGTGATTCCATGTCACTGAATAGAACAACAAATTACGGACTGGGCCTATGTATTGTTAGTTATTACAAGTGATTCATGAACGGAGTAGAATAAAACATAGATGAGCTGAATAGTTAAGATGTTAGTTGGCATGAAATATTGAACATGTACCTAAACTATTGTACAGATAATTTAAATCTATGCACAATATACAAAAAAAATATATATTTTTAAGATAGATAGGATTTACCACACAAGCATCGTAGACAAGTACATTTTACAGCATACTAACTTTATTGATTATTATTGGTAATAGGCTATACACAATTATAAACTGAAGAAATATACGTTAGACATATATTTTAACAAATTGATATATTGGTAAATAAATAAAAACAGGTAGTTTACTTAAATTATAGTTTTTTATTGTTTACAATAGACTTTTTTATTGCTTATCTATTAAACAAATCTGACAGAATATCAGTTTGATAGAACTGTTAATTAATATAACATTAATTAATTATAAGCATTAGTCTCAAAATAAATCAAAGAAACAAAAGTTAATTATAAAACAAGAAGGAATTAAAACATAATTTATTTCTGTAATATAACAAACAAAAATATAATAATGAGTTATTTTTGTGAATTTTGTCCAATGATAATATTATTTATTATACTAAAAGAAATAATTAAATAATAGTTGTTAGTTAATGAATACACTATAATGCAGCTGCACCTTTTGTCAAAAAATAAAGATATTTGATTTACGTTGTTTGCTAACTTTTTCGACCGGCAAATTCTGCTTCTGGCCTTCTGTTTTGTTTGTTGGGAAGCGTGGGAAATTGAGAGTTGGAGCAGAAACGAATCGTAGCGCTGCTCTACAGCAGCTAGCAAGAAAGCAAACTAATTTACAGCTCAATCGTTCTCGTTCAGTCAGTAACAGCATTGATTTTACTATACATAGATACTTTACTATACTATACATACTTTATATAGTAAAATCAATGGTAACAGTCATATAGGCAGTTCACTTGAGAAGAGCCGGAGCGGGTGAGCTGATGACGTAGTAAATCACTGTACTGAGCGGTTTGGATTGGACCCGTGATCACAGGTCGACCTGTGATTCTAAAATCACGGTGATCAAATCACAGGTCGTGATTTCTGGCCCATCACTACATAGAACAGTGATTTACTACGTCATCAGCTCACCCGCTCCGGCTCTTCTCAAGTGAACTGCCTATGTGACTGTTCTTAACTGTACTGACTGATCGAGAACGACTGAGCTGTAAATTAGTTTGCTTTCTTGCCGTCTTTCTTGCTTTTGATTTATTTTGAGACTAATGCTTATAATTAATTAATGTTATATTAATTAACAGTTCTATCAAACTGATATTCTGTCAGATGTGTTTAATAGATAAGCAATAAAAAAGTCTATTGTAAACAATAAAAAACTATAATTTAAGTAAACTACCTGTTTTTATTTATTTACCAATATATCAATTTGATAAAATATATGTCTAACGTATATTTCTTCAGTTTATAATTGTGTATGGCCTATTACCAATAATAATCAAAAAATTTAGTATGCTGTAAAATGTACTTGTCTACAATGCTTGTAAGTTCTATCTAACTTAAAAATATATTTGTTTTTTGTATATTCTGCATAGATTTAAATTATCTCTACAGTAGTTTAGGTACATGTTCAAAATTTCATGCCAAATAACATCAAGAGGGCTCTAAAGGGAAAGAAAATATAGAAGTCATGCGACACTGGCGATAGAAGTTGGAACTACGTCCAGTTTAATCCGCCGGACGAAGTGCAATATAGTCCCAAGAATCATTTCCTGTATAGTAGGTTTTCGTAGTATTTTCAACCGGAAACCCCAATTACCCCTTCCTCCCGTCTGCCGTCTCCAAGTTGGCTACGCCCGACCTTCTCTGTCTGAATGTATGTTGAGCCGAAAGGCCAATTCTTTTCAACAATTCTCAATTTTCCAGTCAGTACCGGTTTTGCTGCTGTATTTTATTTCTTTACATTTTTTTATGTCATTTTGTTTTTATAAAAAATAGTAATATTTGTTTAGAAAATTAGACTTTTTACAGCGAAATCAATTTATTCACTGATCAAATAGGGGGGTCTACTAAAATAAACTAACTATCATAGTTTTATGGCAGTTACAACATAACACACTAATTTCCAAACATTAAAAAATAATTGAAATGTGGCCACTTTTTTATTTGCTTCTGAAGTATGCTGAATGAATTACTACAATACAGAAAATGACACTACGGGGACAATTTGGTTTCAAAAAGCGAACATTTAGTTACAACAAAGATTTTCGCGGACAGAGACGAAAACCGAAGCGAACCGTATGAATGATATCAATTATAATTAAAATAATATATTATAATCTTGCTCAATTTTCCCATTGCCATGAGAAAAGCAATTATTTTACTTCGACAACAGTTCTTACACAATTACTTTTCAAAGATTTTAGTTTTACTGATAAATATTTCACAGTATTTTAGAAGTGATAAATTTAATATGATTCAATTAGGCATACACAAATTACTAAATATGACGATTTTTTTAAACACGACTGTTAAAAATAACCAACAATTTAAAACAGAGAAACTGCTGTGAGCATATATCAATTTCGAACATATAACTTTAGACGTTCAAAGCAGATTGGGCTTTGAACGTAGTTAGGCCTGACAGTAGTTTGGCCTCATAAACATGTATGTTCGGGGTAGTTTAGACTTACTTAGTCTACCAGTTTGACCTCAACAATTCACACAGTACTTTGGTCTCAGTTTTTTATATGAGTACAGTAGTTTGTAGTACCGCGCAAAGCAGTTTTTACGCTCCACTGAAAATAAGGAGGGCTACTAAATTATTGAACTTCTAATCAAAGCTTACTGTAAAATCACGGGTTTTGACAAAATTTGACTCCTAAAACGTTTGAAATTTAAAATTGATTTATATACCACACTTATTATACCCAACAATTGAAGAGTTTGATATAAAAGTGGGGCTAGGTACGCTTAAAGAACTGAGGACAACTATAAATAATGTATTTTACTAAATAGCTGTAACAAGTGTTTAGCACCCTAACAATTTGCTTTACGTGGTTTATTATTCAATAAAATGCCAAAAATTAAAAAATAACAATGTATTTTGTACAGTCAATTGAAGAATAAAACAAAATAATGCTAAATGAACCATACAAAAATATTTTGATGTTAAAGTAGAATAATATATCCAACTGTCAATTAAACTGTAGTTTGATTAATATTTATTGTACGGTTTTTACAATTATTTTTAACTAAATAACATATCATTTAACATATTATGTATTGTACAAAGGTAGTGTAAGAACTGTAGCACATACAATAATAAGTTTTCTTACTAAGACAATTCCAACATATAAGTAAAAAAGCATGACAATTGAAGTAAAACTATATAACAACAAATTCTTAAGGCAACTAATTACCTCAAAACTACAGTAATTAAAAAAAAAATAATTGCATTGTTAATACTACACAGAACATAGTTTACTGAAGTACAACTTAGAACATAGTTAACTGAAGTACAACTTATAATAATACAACAAACATATTGAAAATAAAGTAACCCCTAAATATTTTCTTAAACACCATATAAATAACAGTGACAGGGGAAATAGTAACTCAGCAGCCATCTAATTAGTTCCTATGTGTAGGTTTGTTATAGTTAATTTTGTAGTAGTTAATTAATTCCTAATATTGGAATAGTTAATTACAAAAATAATATAAAAATTCATAACAAATAAAAATAAATAACAACTGTGTACAACAATTTTACAAGCCAACTAATTTACTAAAACTAGACGAGCTGGTTGAAAACATGTAATTAATTGAATAGATAGTATGATACATGAACGTAGTACATCTTGTAAAAATGTGGCAAACATATTAAAAACTTGTTATAAATGTTTACAAATTACCAATAAAAACATTTTATTACTTTTAATAAATTGTTTTTATTGATAGTTTGTGAAAATATATCAAAAAATGAAGTAATTGACTTAATTTCAAATTAACAAATACTCAAAATAAATTAACTAATAAATATATCTCACCCTAATAAACACATGGCCTTTAAATATTACACTAAGTTACTAAACACAATATATTATAAACTGTACATCTATAATCAATTTTATAACAGGTTCAAATAGGCTTTCAGGCTTAAAATTATCATTTACAATTGATTATTATTAGCCTACACAAATGACATGGTCAACATAAATTTTAGATTACATAAGATTATTCTTGTTTGGATTATCAGTTAAAAATATAGTGAAATTCGCACAGTTTATTCCCTGACCTTACAATAATATTCATAAGTATATAATTATACAGAGATTGCTGTAGTCTCTCTGAATTGTTTGTCTCTCTACATATAGCTGGGTTGGAATTACTCACCCACTCACTGACATAAATGTTGAGGCACATCCCGGCGTACTACCCCCATACAGTGTATACTAAAATTGAATCTCTCGGTCAGAAACATTCAGGAAAATTCACAAAAATGTACTTTTTTCACTCAATTCAAATATATACAAAAATTACACATTTTACCCAACAATAATCAAATACAATATTTGTAGACAACATTGTGCAAAATTCAATGATATGCTAATTTAAAAGGTCGGGCGATAAACAACATAGGAAACTTATTTTTTTATAACTGAAAGGATACTCATCTGGGTACACATTATGCTTTATGAAATGTGTTTTTCTAAGATCAACTTTCACTCCAAATATCAGTATTGCATGTCAAAAGATTTTTGAGATTTTAAATGTCTGTATAAAAACACATACAGACAGAAAACGGTTCGAGAAAAGACACACGTTATACGGTATTATTTGCTTGTGTTACCCTAACAAACAATCCTCTAAAATATGTGACAGTCGAAGCTGGACATCCTGTATAGTAATCCGATTTAGAGTCTCTATTTTGCATCCACACACTTACGTTTTTTTATCGAATTTAAAATGTAATCTGGGTCCCTTATTGACATTTGCCTCGGCTTCCTGGGGTCTACTATTTCCGGAAGCAAACAATTAACGTAAAACTTAGTAAGTTTTTCTTCCATATGAGTCTTCCAAAATGTGTCATCTTTGTCCACTTTTTCTATTTTTGTGCCTTTTGGGGTCCATATGACAAAGAAACAATATTTCCTTTCAGTGATGTGTAGCTGGCCCTGAATTTGATAAAAATAATTGTGTTTTTTGTTGATGCCAACTATTTCATTTTTTTCAGTTTTCCAAAAACTGCTGAATGTACCTTTTTTTTTAATAATTGCTTCATCTGGTGTGAGTTGTTCAGCTGATATAGGACACTTCACTTCGACCAAACCGTCTTCCCCAATCACACCATCAGGAGTTGCAGCGAGGAAAGGTATTTCTTTGTCGATAAAAAGGCCACATTCCCTGATGTCCATACCACCAGTAGTTCGCAGCTCCTCCAAGGCCACAGCTTCATTTTGCCTACCGTAGCGAAGACCTGGGGTATCTATCTCTTCACTGTATAGTTGTCGAGTAACGAATTTCTGGCAACTGGTGTGAGGAAGTCTTTTGCAGACTGTGCCGAAGTTTGAAGCTGTTAGAAGGTTTCGGCGTTCTTCCCTCCATAAACTGCTCTCTCGCTGCATTCTAGTTTGAATTTCAATTTCTTTTCGTTCAACATCAGTTTTTTTCAGACTCTCCATGAACAGGCGACATTTCTCCTTATAATCCTCTTCATCTAAATCTGGTTTCAGGGCCGATTCTCCGTAGTCATTATCAGCAATTGTATCATTTGTGACAAGCCTACGTCTGCTTTTAGGCATGCTTTTCCGCCTCTCAATTCTGCTTGCATATTTATATTTTTTCTTTAACTCATAAGTTTTGGAATATTTTCCAGGGCTCTTTTGGTACAGTACTTTGTGGAGTTTGTAGTGTGGTGTTCCACTGTTCCAGCTAACGACAGCAGCAGCACATCGGGCTTGATAAGACCCCTTTAGAGTGTAGTTTATTCGCTTCCCACCAATAAACTTTGCTACTATAGCATTGTAATGCTCAGCGTCGTTGCTATTAACATTTTCAATGAGGCTTTTTGCATTGTCTACCAAACACCCTAAAGATCTCATAATTTTGTGATAAAGTCCACATTCTTTTAAAGCAGGAACTAAATTTTTTTCTGTTTCCTTCGAACCATCGCAAAAATATCCCCGTTCTAAACATTTCATGTGTTCGCCGAACACATGACTAGGTCCATTAAGCAAGTCCTTTTTCAAATTTAGGATTTTCTCATGCATTGGCCCACTTTGATTAGACCTATATTCTACCGCTTTTGTAACTGCGGCACGGAGACGAAGGATTGATGCGCCTATCTTCTTGCGTTCATTTATTGTTGAACACGTTAAACCATTGGAATTGTGATACTTTAAACTAACTGCTGCTATATCTCGTATCTTATTGCAATAATTTCGTAGGAGGTGGTTGGAGCATTCTATTTTTTCAACAGTTGGATTGATGTACGGCCGTTGATCTAAGATGTGTTTGTACACGCTGCTGTCGCCGTCAGCGATGAGACGTGCATACTTGACACCTGTTGCAGTATATTATATTAATTCAAACTTTTGAACTCTTAACTTGAATATTAACTTAAATAAACTCCCAAAATAATCAATTAAAGAGATTTAAAAATATGATCCGAAATCTGAATGCAAAATTAATATGTGAAATTGATATTTTATGATTTAAATTCCATGTTGGCTACTGGTATAATTCTAATGCAGAGATATATGAAACTGATAGTTATCAATGTTTCTAACAATTCAATCTAAATAATCACTCTAAAAAGAAAAGTTATTGTTTAAAAGAATCCAATAATTACTAGACTTTTGTATAGGACTTGAAAGCATTTTTCATGATAGAAAATGGTTTAGGCCTATTACTAAAATAAATATTAGTTATCAAGCATTCCATTTTAGTCAGTCAATCTTGGAAATTATTTGGATAGAGAAATGACATTTAATACTTTTATATGGTGATTGTAAGTTAAATTAATTTGTTATAGCGACAAAAACGTTGACATACTGATAATCCAATCTTTAAAATAAAAAAAATTAATTAATATAAAATAAAAATAATCTTTTACCCCCAGTAATAAAAATGTATTTTTTGTATGTTTCATTACTATGATTTAGATTTTTCTCTTTAATAATAATAACAATATTCATACAGTTAATGATATTCATACAGAGAACATAAGGAAGCTAAAACTTGTGTTTTTTTATATACGTTATAAAAAAGATTTAGGAAAGTGTGTACTGTATACACATGAACATAACACTATACTTGTTATGTTGTGGGACAATAGAACAAACTTTGCATTCATGCAAACAGCCCTTATTACCTATATATATATGACGAAAAATACACACCATACATCTCCTCACTCAGCCGAAATCCCTCTGTGATTATGGCAGTTTCCATGCTACTTGAAGATTCCCTCCAATTTTTGAAGCATACGTGGTTTTTAGATTCTTCGTTTTTGTTTTGGGCCCTTGCACATGGCGTACAATATTTATTTTTCACTCCCAAGTAGAGGACTTTCTTCGTGTGGTAGCCAACGATTGCTGCCTGAGAACATTGAAAATCGGTTTGTTTCGCCTACAAATTATATAACGAGGAAGGTACCGTTTTAAATACAATGGTTCTTATTAATGTAAATTGATAAATTATGAAGTCAGGAAAAAATAATACTTTACAACATATAAATTATAAGAGTACTTTAACTCTGTAGGGACCTTTCTTAGTGGGTCTCCATCACGGTAACTAGAATAAATACGGTAGGGATCACGCGCATGATGCGCAGTAAATCTTGGTGTCAATGACGTCACACAGACGTATCAGCTGGTTTGAAAATCGGTGAGATTTAAAATGTTTTTTCTAAATCAGTAAATATTTTTGAACTCAATGATAGTTTTTGTTAGGGAGAGTATTTTATATATCGAGAGTTGCATACATAAGGTTGATGGGGATAAGTCACTAGTATGTAAACACAATGTACTGCCATAACTATGTAGATGTAGGTGTTTAAAGTGTTTGTACATATATCACCATCTTTTAGACTATCTTATTTACTTTGCATAGTAAACTATGCAGTTGGGAAGAAAGCTGGTGGACATCTCTTGGTGGGTCTAACAGACTACCTCTCATGTCCATAACTCTTTATAGGGAAGACTATTATTATTATTAATTTTCATCCACATGTATAAGAATGGAAACATTGAACAGAGGGTAGGCTATTCTTTCTTTTTTATTTTATAAGAAATGAAAAATTGATTACTGTTCATAAAATATTAAATTACTGCTTTCTACCAATACATATTTGTAATTTGATTACTTTATTGATATAAGGCGAGAAAATTAATATTCAATTAAGAAAGATACATTTTCAAAAATGAATGTAACTTTGTGAATATTGAAATATATGAGAATTATTGTCTACTTACAACGCCAGACATAGAACTGTAGTTAGTCCTGTATGACCGCTTGGCCCAGCTGGCATCGGCAACGACAGTCAACAGAGGCACGCCGTCTTTATCAACATCGCCCCTTTCTCTCGCTAGCCGAATCTCCTCATCTGCAGCCTCCTGCATCTCTTTCAACGCTGCCTGCTGCCATCCTTCAGAAACGACTCTATGGTACCGGTCGTATGTTGGATTACTCATACAGCTGATATCCATGGCTCCTAGAAGTTCTTGAAGACCCGTAAATCCACTGCCGATACTCATAATTCCCGCCACTGCACCAGTGTTTACGTCCATTTTGTCATTACAGTTTTTCGCTTCGCTCCAAACTATTTCCACACTACCACACATATTACATCTAAATTTAAACCCGGACCTAAGACCATGATGAATTTCTGTAATAAAAACCATGTTAGCAAAATTACAATCAAAAGGCCCATGTTGGGAAACCCTTTGTATTTCTTTAAAAAAAAAATTAATGTCAACAATTCGTCGTCCATGTAAATTGTTACTCGTCACATCATACGAAGTACTTGGTTTATTGCTAGGAGTACTGTGACAAATGTTGTTCTCACCAAGAACCTCACCAACTATCTTCTCCTCTATATCACTAAGTGGTTCACTAACAAATGTTTCAGTATTTGAAACAGCAGTCTGGGAATTGAATTTCTTACATTTTTCAGCGTTGTATTCCTGGACGTTCCGTAATATTCTCCATTCAGTCAGAAAGTCACCTCCCCTATTCTTTTTTTTTAGCTCTAACACGCTTATTTTGAGTTTTTACCGCACGCCCCATGACGAAGCAACAGCTTAAATTATTTATAACATTACTAAGACCAAATCACACTCTATATTCAATTCCACTTCACTAAAATATACAATATATAATACAAATTATTTACAAAAATTCACTAATTAGTCCACAATGTGGCCACAAAAGAATCCACGATTTGAATGAATGAATATCAGAATATCACTACATAACTATACAGAGCTATTATGTAGTTTTATTATTATAAAATTTAAAACATCTTCAACCTATGACAGTGACAGTCGGACGGACAACAAGCGAAAGTAACAAATGAACATCCGCGATGCAGTGGGAACCTCTCTGCACTCAGCGAAGGGGAAGGAAGTCAGTCTTACCGTATGTAATTCCCACACACTACTCCCCATGACCTCATAGATAAAAAAAGAAATGCCGTCCCGCTACTGCCGTCTTATTTGTCTATCCTTGCTGTCGTTTAGAAAATATGTTCCTTTTGAAGTTGCATTTTTGGATTCATATAAATATTAACAAATGACGTAGTATTTTTTATTATACCACACAGTTAAAATAATTACGACTTAACATTTATGTTACTATATTTAGATTAACCTTAAACAAAATAAATATGAATGCATTTTATTGCTTTTAACAAGCATGAATTATTGACATAAGGTTGAATGTAGTTATTTGTAAAGTAGCTTCTGTTTTATTTTATAAAGAAGTTGTATTATTATTGCGTACATGATTATTAAAGTATCTGGCACGCTACAGTACATATTGTGCCCTGTCATCACGAATAAACGCCGTATGTTAGGCTATAAATTGTTGTTAGATTGTTGTACTACCATTATATGGAAATGCACGTTCTAGTATTACTTATAAACGAAATTAGCTTGAGTAAAAAAAAGGGAAATCACTTAACTGAAAATTAATCAGCAGTTCTGTAAAATGAAACTCATATAAATCAATCGAATGCATCAATTGAAGTTAAGTTGAAAGAAGAAAGATTTGTATGAATGAAGTAGTAAAATTCATCCGCGACCAAGCAGTTCGGGTTTTCGCCACTTGGATCTCACGAATCACCGCACTTTTGGGCAATAAATTGCCATGCAGGCTTTTGCGCGGTCCTATATTGTGGCTCAACCCTTGAAGATATCGATCTAAAATCAAAACTAAATTGAAACAAGATACATTTCTGACTAAAAACGCTTTTTAAAATTTCGATAACTGCTCTAGTTTTATTTTGGCACTAGTTTAAATATTGGGTAACTTCAATAACCTATAAAATCGAAATGAAGTAAAATTCGAAAATTCTAAAAAGCGATTTGAGTCAAAAATGTCTTTATCTTTAAATAGATGTTTCATTTATAATTTTACGACGGTAAATAAGGGCAGTATCTTGGACCGCGCAAAGCAGTTTTTACGCTTCTCAGCGCGGGGGTTTAGAGCCCTCTTAACTATTCAACTCATCTATGTTTTATTCTACTCCGTTCATCAATTATTTGTAATAACTAACAATAACTGCAAACCACCCATAGCATAGGCCCAATCCGTAATTTGTTGTTCTATTCAGGGACATGTAATCACGGTTAGAATTTTATTGAAAGAGCAGAATCGCCGAAATCAGGGTTAGAGCTGAATCACTCTTAATCACAGGTTAAAATCACAGGTCTGGCAAGTGAGCGGGAGCGGTTATCACTGCTCAGCTAAAAGAGCAGGTATTATTTATAATTAGTTGGGCCTCTTGATGATTGAACATCAAGAATCTGTAAAAAATAGCGGGTAAGTTCCCGATATAATGTGAACGATTTTATAAGGCAGTAATTATTTATATATTCAAAAAAGAAATAATTTATAGCTGTGATTGTAGTGTGTTAAAATATATAAAATAGTATAGTTTACCTGTAAACCTAAAATTTTTGGAATAAAGTATGCAAATTTTATTATTATAAATTTATACACTAAAGGTCAGTATAGTTAATTTACTAAAAAACAGTAAATTTATGTAATTTCAATACATTTTTTTGAGTACTATCATTGATTTTTCTATATAAAGAGATACTCCATCCATATGGGAGAGTTGTGGCGAGGCCCCAAAACTGTTTTGAGGTCCCACGCTGCGCTGCGCATAGCCCTATTTCCTCTCTCTCTCGCACGCTCTTCCGTCTCTGTCTCACTTCCCTCCTCTTAACCCACTCTCCCATTCTCCAGACAGCCGCCCCGCCCTCTCCTTCCTCAGGTCCCACACACAAACAACGTCCTGCTTAGATAATTGTTTACGTTATTCCATATGGCCAACGTTTATCCGAGTTCTCTGTTTTTATATTTGCTTGCATCTCTATGTATAGTAAAATCAATGGTACTATTGTAACTGCTAGTCCTACCTAGTGGCAATGCTGTAAACAGCTAGCAAGAATATTAGTCAAATGTTCTTTAGCAGTACCTTAAGTTGCCACAAGTAGCGCTACCTCTCACTCGCTAGTGGTTTATGTTATTACCACTAGGTAGCACTGTCTACCAACTATCAAATCGAAATCGGATAAGATTTGTTGATCTACATTTTTGACGATTAACTCATTAGTTTCTTATTAACGATCCGTCAATACCTGTAGGTGTGATGAACCTCCCTCTTAGGGAATGAACACTCTTGAATACGTTCTGAACTGGCGTTGGCAGATGCAATTACTGGAAGTATAAATGGGAATTGACACTAGATCAGTCATGTGACTGCAGGGATACAATGGATCACATAATTACAGAGTATCCCCACAAAATACATTCACTTTACATATTTTTTATCAGTTAAGATCAATCATGAATTTTGGATATTTATCCAAATATACATCGCAGCTTTAAAATTAATGAATGGTAGCTGACAAAAAACATGTCACACTAGGTAGAACTGTCTGTTGTATGTATTATGGCTTTAGTTCTGATGAGTGCTGTTTTCATAAACTTGGATACTCCTTACTCGATACTTGTAAATATAATACGTATTACAGCAGATAATAGAAGCAAAACCTTCTTTTTCTAATGTGTAAGATGTTAACTCAAATATAATTCTTAATAGTATTACTTATTTACTATTGACAATATATAATAGTTAGATAATATCTCACGTATCCCTTGAAGCGTGATATCTAAACATGAGTACACAGGAAGGGAGATAACCTAAAAATGTGGTTTATTTTCAATAATTTGATGTGAATGGCTACAAATAACGAAATATTCATAAACATGCCTACGTTTTGTTAGATAGAATGTCCCCGATTTATTGTTTTAGTCAGTGACATGTTGTACAACAGTGATCTTTGTTTGAGAAGTTGTCGGATTTGGCGAGCTAGCTCGGGGTGATTCGTACCAGACCAAGTCACCCCGAGTCAGTTCCCGCAAGTTGTCGGTAAAACACGAAACATCAAAGGGTTTAGGCTCGGAAAAACACGAGCCTGGCTCGGCTCGTGCTACTGTCTACATGACCTGCTTAAGTTCGTACTGGTGACTCACAATTGGGAAAATTATAGGGAGGTACAAACTTATTTTTTAGCGCGAATTTGGAACTATTTAGTGTTTAACTGGGAAATGTTGATTTTACTGATTATAAATGTCAAAAACGAATCAATCGGACAATTTTAACATATAAAAACTGTTAATATGAGTTGTACAATAAAGGAAAATCGTATATAAACCGGAATGAAATGAAAATTACATATCTTGTAAAATTTTATAACAAATGTACCTTTTTAGCAAATATACTTAATACAAAATTCTTAAAACTAATTAAATAAAAATATAAGTAATTCATGATATTAAAAAGTAATTAACTAGCATATTATGTATTGGTAACATTTACATCCCAAAGAGATGTCACTTAAGTTTATTTATACACGACAATGTAAACTCATGGATAGTTTCGGTGATCTACTTCGGTAAACCAAGTATTTCTTTTTTAAAACAGGGAATTGACTTCATCAAGTATTCATACAAATGGCATCTAATTTCTCCTGGATTTAAATTTTCAATCGGTTTTGTTACCGGTTTTTTTACGTTTTCGTTTTTTCTAGGATGACGGAAAAATTAGTTTTCCGTCACTAGGGGAAGGTTCATTTCTTAGTTTTTAATTTTTTATTTAAGGAATATTTAATTAATCATTAATTTTGATCAATACAATCGAATCTGTGCTATTTAATATATAAATAGAATTGTTGTCCTTTATGTAGGTACACTTCTGATATATTAATTTTTGTTTTTTAAAGAAGTCTGCAAGGTGAACCAAGGTACAAGTATATGATGTACCTTGGTGAATGCCCTTTACCATGGATTGTTGAAAAGTACATTTATTTTAAGTTAAAAAACAAAACATATATTTATTGCAAATATGACATGGGCTAATTTATTCGTTAATGGGATGGCTTATACATAGCTACAGATAGCTTTTAAAATTAATGAAGAACATTTTTTTATATTAAAACAAGTACCTTGAATCAAACCTAGGTACAATATAGCGCAATTATTACTAAATATCCTCATTAAATTAATATTATTTATCTACACAAACAAACATAATTTATGAATAAAATACAAAACAAGGTTAAAAGCTTAATCAACAACCCACTACAAATACAAATAAATTAGCAATTATTTTACTATCGTAAATTTATAATAGTAATATATCATAACTAATGGTTTTGTAAGAATTATAACATGACCAAGCAATTGATTTTCTTACCACTAAAAGTCAAGATAGAGTTGAATTTAGGAAAAGTATAACAATTTTGCTTAAATTAGTTTATACTTTAAATTTAAAAAATAAAACATACAGAAACGCTCTTGTCCACCTTGTATTAAAAAACTATGAATGCGGTCCAAAAACGGAGTTTTGAGTAATACAAATGTTAAGTTAGCGGGTCGTTTGGCAGATTTTATACCAATAATTTACGAAAACAGGCCATCTCATAGGGATTGCCCACTGTCCACACCACTCAAGCATATTTATAAGTTTGCAAACTGGAAAGATAGTTTGGTGTGTTCACAAGGTGGACGACTGTACACTTGTTCGTAAACAAGACAACTGGTGAGGGGTACAGTCGTGTAGGTTTTTACTGAATCGCGCTGCCCAACTGACTTGTCTTCAACGCAACGCTGGGACTGTTTCAACATTAAAGTTGAAATATATTTGCTAATTGCCTATATACAGGTAAGTCAGTAATAAGTGTGCAGTTCAAGTAACGTCTCAAGACAGATTTATGATACATAAACAGTTTATTATTAGGTCAAAAGAAGTGATCTACAGTATATATGTTACTGATTGTCGCAACATAAAGCTTTCTCAAACTGTTACATAAAATAAAATTTGTTCATGTTGTGAAATATATTTAATCTTTACATTTTAATAAATTTTAAATATATTACTTGTACTTTACATTTACTGTAAAGAAAAAGTAACGTCTGATGGCTTAAATATCTTCCTTTTTGTAGCATTTGTCCACAATAATTAATTTTTGTAGTTCCGGATTTTGTGAAAATTCGGAAACAGATTTATTTAATACTATTTTTAACTATTAAATCAAATAATTTCAATAGGCTTCTACGTTTGTTTTTCATTAATAGCCTATTATTTCAATACTTCCCTATGTATTAATTTTGTAAAAATTGATATTAGTAAATATGTAAAACTGACAAGATTACAAAATATATGGATAAAGAGTTTAACATTTTTGGAAATATTATTAACTCTAAGAATGTAAGGTAACAAAAGAAAATATCACATTATGAACTAAATTCTGAAAAGACGTGCTTTCAACGTAAAAATCTTACCTTGATGTTAAGTTTATAGGCCCCTACACAACAAGTTGTTTACTCGTTCTTCGCTATGAGATAAACATATTTAAACAGTAATATACAAATTTCGTTTAGATAAATGTTCAATTAGGGTACACCCCTAAACTATTCGCTTGCCAACCCTAATCAATTAGACATTTCAATACAAAATTACAAAGAAGCAATTTTTGCAACAACTGAACGTATTATGAACCTGAACAGCTGTTATATTTGTTAGTGAGAACTCTGTGGTGTTGGTGGTGGGTGAATCGTAATTTATATACTAAAAGAATAAAATAAAATGAATGAAAATGAATTTAATATTCCTTTAGATCATACTCTTTTAAATTATTAATTCATAAATAAAAATATTAGTACAGAACCTAGTTGTTTTGTATGTAAAAAAATTAAAATACTAAAACATTTAACAGTAACTTTGATTTTTTTTCTTTTTCTTACTAATTCCTTTTTTTAACGTATTTCGTCTTATTTCTTTTTTTAATGCGTTGGAGAGAAAATTCTTAAGGTTAACAAGTAACATTTTCGATAACAAATCACACATTATGATTTAAGTTTACATCATACTCATTTGAAAGACAATGTTTTGCTTTAATATGTTTGCTATTGTCATCTTTGGTAATTATTTTTACAATCGAGTAAGAGGGCATCCAGTCTATGAAAACAGCCCTCGCCAGAACTACTAAATACCATAATACCCCACTCGTGCCCCACATAATACCATATACAGACAGTGCTACCTAGTGGCAACCGTTAGCGAGTGAGCGGCTGCGCTACTAGTGGTAATTGAAGGTACTGCTAGAGAATATTCCACTAAAGAAACTTGAATTACAAAACAGTCTTTACTCCGGTTAAAACAGTTCTGCTACCTTTGCCTAACAAGGCATCTGAGTGCAAACGAAGTAACTGGTCTCAGTGTTTGGTCTGTGGTATGATCTTCAGCACGTATTTATTGTTTTACGCAGTCCTCTAGTGTCAAAGAGTTGCGAAGCAGTTTACTGAATTGCTACTAGGTAGTACTAAAAGTTATATGTACCTAAACAGTTAAATGTATAAATATGACATAAATGTACTGTTTCTATTGACTATTCAACAACTTTTTTGTGTAATAATTGACGCATTTTTTATTTGATTATTTTGGTTTAAACAATACACGTTAAATGTGGTTTATATAATTTTATTTATTTTATACTTTTACAACCTCACTTTAAATTAATTTTAATTTTTTTATTTTTATTTAGAGATTTAAAGCTAAACAATTTAAACTGCGTCCTCGTTGCCGGTTTTTGCGGTGTATATTCCGCTAATTTCTGACAGCCGCTTGTTGTTGTGATTACCGTCACTCAACAAGTGGCTACCTACATACAGGCTATCTAACCAATCAGGGGAGCTTGCGCTCGGTATAACCAGCGAGCATCTGCTTCTATTTGTATCAAACAACACAACAGACGGTTGATTCCAATTCGGTAAGTTTCAAAAGTAATTCAATGCCTGACTTCTTGTTACTTCGCATCAGTTAATTTAAAATGATACGGCTGGCAAATTTAACTGTTACATCACCTATAATTACCAAATTCAGAACGGAGAATGTGATTTAGTGCTTCACACTGATGGTAGTGTGAAATATTTAAAAATTTATTTTGTAATAACAGATAATATGTGAACAAATTTGTTAAATAATTATTTGCGACAAGACAACGTTAGTCTGTGACGAAAGTTTTTATTTTTTTAACAGTTAAGTTTTGTCAGCGGCAAAGTTTTAGCATAAGAGTTGTCACGTAATATGTATTTTTTAAAGAAAAAAATACGATCAATAGATAAGAAAATAACTTAGGTTAAAAGAGGTGAGAAAAATCGACTCGGCGCAACGACAGGGACACGGAAGGCTACCATTGCTATTAGGATGCTACCACATTCTCTTTTAATGCCACGTTTCTTAAGTTTCACATTTATAGATATGTGAAACTTAAGATGGTAAATATAAGAGACCAGATGGTAAATATTACATATTATTTATTGTTATACCTAAAATCTTGGTCTTATGTCACCGCAATTTAAATGTTATAAACAACTAATTATTTTTCCTATTTATAAGCCAAAGTTCCACTTTACTTTTAGGCTAAGGGATTTCAGAAAATGTACAACATAAAATTGTATTTGCTAATAGTTTTAATAATTTCATAAGAAGTAATAGAACTTAATAAGGCTTGTTATTTTTTACGTTTATTTGTTGTATATTTTATGTTTGTAATAATTAACCCTATACTGTTCAAATGGGGTAAAGGAAAAACAACACATTATTCTTGCTTTCGGTGTAATTTTAATTCATTCGGAAGGTGAGGCTGGGTGCTTTGCAATTCTAGGTCTAAGTGTCAGGTGGTTTTATTGGATAAAAATCCCACTACTAGCTGGAAGTGTCTTTCGAAGATTTCCCACTTACCAAAAATCAAAATTAGCATTGGATAGAACATGAAACTATTTTCCCTGTGTAGTATAATCAATAGCTGAAGCTGATCTCACGCATTCCAAAGTGTCCGATTATAATTAGTTGAGCCTCTTGATTGAACATCAAGAAGCTGCAAAAATTAGCGGGTAAGTTCCCGTAACAAAACTAAAAGGATTATACAAGCTCGATGGAAGGCAGTAATTATATATATATTTTTTTTAAAAATAATTTATAGCTGTGTTTGTAATGTGTTAAAATATATAAAATAGCATAGTTTACTTGTAAATCTAAATTGTTTGAACTAAAATAAGCAAATGTTATTATTATAAATTTACACACTAAACGTCAGTAGAGTTAAAATACAAAGAAATGTTTGTACTAATTTCAATACATTTGTTAGAGTATATCTAACTGCTAGTCCTCCCTAGTGGCAATGTTGTGAACAGCTAGCAAGTAATTCACCTCTCTTTAGTCAAATGGCCTCTGGCAGTACCTTAAGTTGTTAAAAGTAGCGCTGCCTCTCACTTGCTAGTGGTTTATGTTATTACCACTAGGTAGCACTGTCTATCAACTATTAAATCGAAATCGAATAGGATTTGTTGATCAAATTTTACTATTGTAAGTATAACAAAATGCTAGTCCTATATAGTGGCAATGTTGTATAAACAGCTAAATTCACCTCTCTTTAGTCAAACGGCCTCAAGTAGTACCTTAAGTTACCACAAGTAGCGCTGCCTTTCACTCGCTGGTGGTTTATATTATCACCACTAGAAAGCATTGTCTATCAACTAACAAATCGAAATCAGATAAGATTTGTTGATCTGAATTTTTGACGATTATCTTATTAGTTTCTTATTAACAATTCGTCAATACACAGGTGGGATGAACCTCTCTCTTTGGGAGTGGACAACGTATTGACACTCTTGAATACGTTCCGAAATGGCGTTGGCAGATGCATTTACTGGAAGTATAAATGAATCGACCCGGGGTTTTTTCTTTTCTTCAATACCAAATGTAAGTATTTTACCGGATATTTACATTTTTTATAATAATATAGTATATAATATTATATAATATAGATATAATATTTTACACATTAATATAGCTAAGTCAGTATTAAGTGTGCAGTTTAAGTAACGTCTCAAGACAGATTTATGATACATAAACAGTTAATTACTACGTCCAAAGAAGGGACCTACAGTATATATGTTACTGATTGTTGCAACATAAAGCTTTCTCAAACTGTTACATAAAATAAAATTTGTTCGTGTTGTGAAATATATTCAATTTGTACATTTTAATAAATTTTTAATATATTACTTGTACTTTACATTTACTGTAAAGAAACAGTAACGTCTGATGGCTTAAATGTCTTCCTTTTTGTAGCATTTGTCCACAATAATTAATTTTTAGTTCCGGATTTTGTGGAAATCCGGAAACAGATCTATTTAATACTATTTTTAACTATAAAATCAAATTATTTCAATAGGCTCCTAGGTTTGTTTTTCACTAATAGACTATTATTTCAATACTTCCTCATGAGCTATTAGTAAAAATGTAAAACTGACAAGATTACAAAATATATGGATAAAGAGTTTAACATTTTTGGAAATATTATTAACTCTAAGAATTTAAGGTAACAAAAGAAAATATCACATTATGAACTAAATTCTGAAAAGACGTGCTTTCAACGTAACAATCTTACCTTGATGTTAAGTTTATAGGCCCCTACACAACAAGTTGTTTACTCGTTTATTGTTATAGAACCAATGTAGGCATTAATACAAACATGCATTTAGAGAGCATGCATAGGACTATCAAACATATTTTCTTGAAGGGAAAATCAGTAAAGAGACTAGACAAAGCAATCCATGAAATAATGCAGATGATTAAACAAAAATTATTTGATCGTTTGATAGTGATTGAGATAGGAAAATTAACAACCAAACTAAAACAGCTCAGAACTCGCCACAAGAAGTCTCTGGAAATGAGTGTTGATTTAGTGATTTCAAATGATGAATCATCGTGGGAAATTGCCTCATCCTCCTCATCTGGTAAAACCTACACGTTGAGGTTAATTGAATCAAAATGTCATTGTCGAATCGTTTGTACTCAGTGTACTTCCTGCATCCACAAGTTCAGCTGTACATGTATCGACTCTTGCATAAAGTGGAACATGTGTAAGCATATCCATCTGCTATGCAGAAAATTAAAACTAGAAAGGCCTGAGATTAAAGAAGAATGTGATAATGAATGTAATCTCTTACAAAATCCATTAATCATAGAAGACGATAAAGACTCTGTAGAAAAGCATGTAATTTTAAAAGAGGTTGGTTCTAAAAGTAATAATCAAAAATCAATAGAGCTACTAAAACTTCAACTCAAACAGCAATTTGATCAAATATGCAAAAAAATATCTACCAGTAAGGATGAGCGTGTTGCAAACCAAACACTAAAAAATTTAGATGCAAAACTTAATAGCACAAAAAAACATTCCATTGGCCAGCTTAAAATTAGAAGAAATTATAGTGCTAATAAAAACCTTGAGCTTCAAAGAAGATTTCAATCAACAAAAAATAAAAAGAAGAATACTAAATCGATAAAAAGACCTTCAGAAGAAGAAGCACAAAAAATTGCTCTAAACACATTATTACAAACTCCTCCCACATCAAATTAGTATGTTTATTCATGCGTAAGTTTAGTTAAAAATCTCTTTTATTGGATATATAATTTGGTACATTAAATATAAAATTGTCTTCTTCAGCTTTGAATGATAATAGGGGCATTTTTATTATTTAACCACCATTTTCATTTAATCTTGTCTTAATATGTGACTGTACATTATTATTAACAATAACACTATTTTTTAGTACTATTAACGCTTCATAAAAATTAAAAATATTAATGCTTTTGCAGTTTTGTACGCCAATACAGTAATACAATTTATTGACTTAACTTTGTACTGGACAGCGCAAACAGTTTCATTTGTTTGTTAAATGCTGATATTTTAATTAACAAGATCATTATGACTCAATGCAAAATAAATTAAACAGGCTTACTAACATAATAATGTGGCCTATTACTGGCCTGTACTGTTATATTGGTACTAAGACAATTACTCTCCCTTAAAAAGTTGTTTACATGTCAGTTAAGCCATAATAATAGAATATAAGAACCTAAACTTGGATATGTCTATTATATTAAAATAAATGAAAATAATGGAAAAGTAGTATCAGATATTTATTTACATAAAGTTTTTTAATCCAACAAAATATTATTTGATGTTTATACTTCACGATTGATCAGTTTACAAAAATGATAATGTCTCTTTTTGATTGTAGGATTATATGTCAATAGCATGACAATATCTTAACATACTGCTGAAGAACTAAATGTTTAAAATTCACGTTAATTTAATCAACCATGTAAATATAATTGCTTTATAAATGTTAATAATGAATAAAAGGAATTAGTAAAACTGTATATATAACATGTTTTATTTAAAACTGTATAAGAGGTAGGTTTTTAATTTTGTTTATATCTTCAGTCTTAAAGAACAATCTTGATTTTAAGATGAACACAATTTTATATTTTGTATTATCTGAACTATAATTTATTTAGTAATATTTATTTTATTTTGCATTAATTTTATTCAACATTTTATCCATACGCTTTGCTCTAATATATTTTAAAATAATATTGGTGTCCCTTTTGTTTGTAGGTTTAGATTTCAATGGCATGAAAAATATATATATATATATATATATACTACTGCAGAACTAAAGGTCTAAGAATAATGATAATGTGACTAAGTGAACTATGTAAATATTGTTTTAAAAATGTAAATAATGTACCTACATATATTGTTGTAACCAGAAAGGGGACCATACACTACAATAAACACATCTACATTTATACTGTATGACAGGTAGGTATGTAATTTTATTTTATTTTTAAAGAATAATTTTTATTTTACAACAAAACATTTAGTTGTTTTTTTTATATTTTTTAAAATAATTATTCAGTGTTATTACTTTAAGTGTTGCTATAATTGTAATAACAAATCTATACTCAAATATGTTTTATTTATACTAATTATATAAATAAATACATTTTCAGCATTTTGTGGTTAACTTCAGTTAAATATTAATTATTCTAAAAGTAGGTCAATTTATTTGATAGTAGGCCTAGAGATGTTTTCATATTTAACTTTCTCAGTATAAAAATAAACTGATTTAATAGTTACAACCCATTGATTATGCGTAGGCCTACTACATAATAAAGTTAGAACAAAAGATTATAATTAATTCAACGAAGAAATGTTTAGAATCTATTATTATAATTAATAAGTAAAGTGAAGCTTTAATCACAATGACAGACGTTACAAGCGCATGCGCGAATAGAGAGCAAGCCGCTGTCTATTACGTCACTTGCTCAGGAGTGGGGGGAGCATTTCCTCTCTGCAAAGTCTCGTATATAACGATGGCAGTATCCTTAACTGTTGCAACCCAACAGTTTAATTAAACTGTTGTAGAGTGGCAACTGTTCGACAGCAAACAAACAACTAGTACTAATCACCAATATCTATGTGCAGATGAATGGTTAAGAGTTATAATTCACTAGTCACTACTACATTTTCCTATTCATGTATGTAGCCTCTTGAAATGTGATAGATAGTGATGGGCCA
>JAQJVL010003400.1:0-62007 GCA_035578905.1 Stictocephala bisonia
TTTAATCAGCGTTATGTAAATAGAAAGTCCATAAAATAAAAAGAAAATTTCTATGGAATTACTAAATACGACATTATGTTCTTGAGACAATATCATTATGTGAATACAATATCATTATAAGTTCACAAAATTAACCTGATAATTTATAAGGATTTTTCGAAGTTCGTCACTAGCAAATAAGCTCATAAATCTACGTTGATGCGGACCACGACCTCATATAATAGTTCTTTTCACAAAAGACACGATTAAGTAAACAATACGTAATTAAATTTTAAATTATGCCGTTTTAAAAGGTTATAACCTTATTGTAATAAAATTAATTCGATTATTAGACATTTCATGTGTTTAAAGTATAATTTATGAATCCAATAACGCAAAGTTATTACTCTAATTCCTGCTTGAAATTATAAGTATAGAAAAATAAAGTATAAAAAAATATATTATACATTTTAGGTTCTGAACAATATTACGACGCGTAACTTTGGAAAATCTGAATTTGATAATGTTATGAAAATGACACTGAAATATTATTTTGTAATTGAAGGGGATTTGATTTATATTAGGCCAATTTCTCCTTATTGATTTCTACCAAGGAACGTGTCACAGCTGGTGTGAGAAGTTTGAACGTTTGTGACAGTATTTGACAACATGATCAACAGGTCCTAGTTATTAATTTACTCAAACAAGTTCTCTGTTCTTTTAAAAGTGCTGTTCAGAAACAGGTTAAAACAATTTACATGTTTTACAACCTTTTTAATTCAGAAAAGTAAAGGATTCTAGCAGATACTTACGTGCATAGAAATTGAACTATTTTATGGGAAACTCTTGAAACAGTGTCAACGATTCTTAGTATGAAAGCTAAACAAGAACATGAAATATTTTACGGTAATTTTTATTTAATTAACTAAAGAAACGCATGGTATTACTTCTAAAGCATTTTAATATTGATTTATTGTCGCTGTCATTAATTAAATGTATACACTTCATTGTTTACACTTTTTTATTAGATATAATACGAGAGTTTACAAGCTGTTTAACAGGTAACCTTATAAACTATTAAACACTTTTTAAAATGTTTTAATATTAAAATTGTAAATTGTTTATCGATTAAATATACATAAGATTGTGTAAATGTGATCTCAACACTGCTAATAAAAGTGTATATGTTGAATATCTTCATGTTTTGTACACCATAAAACATTTCAACTGCTTTATTTGCATTGTTTACATTTAATGGAAAACTGAGATCTTTATTTGCAGATGTTTGTCTGTATCCTAAATATGTGTAATACGCCAATATTTCATTTGTATGTTAGGAAATCACCATATTTTTCCACCTCCTAATCTCTAAATATAATATTTTCTTATTGTTTTGTGTGTTTGTGTGTACGTAATTATTTATTTATTTAGTTTTATCTTTTAATGTTAGTAGTCATACCGATTTTCAATGTACACTTTAAAAATGCAGAAATTCAAATCAAATTAGCTAGACATTGCAAGAAAAGATGATATACTGATATCACAGCAAAACACGGGTTAGTTAACATTTTTGTCTTATTTCTCCATTATGAGCTCATATTTCGTAAGGAATGATATTATTAGTAATTTTACGAAATCTACATATTCTTAAATAGGAGAATCGTTTTTAAACCAAACGTCTTACAATATTATAATTATGTTTTAATATATCTACATGCATGCATAACTTGTGAGTGAGTTTAAAATTTTATAAGCGTTCTCTTTTTTTCAGTCTATACGAAACCAAACTCAGGATTTACAGCAAAACAAAACAAACAAAAGGTGAACGAAATCCGCTCCTAAGGTATATGTTACTCATTAATGACATATACATCAATTATTTATTTATTTATTCAAGTAATCAAGATATAGGATCAGTAATGTGAGGTTTCAGTTAAAGAGTTACTTCGCTTGATACCTAGAAGCATCGGTCCACCCATCGATGAAACAACATTCAGTACTATATAACAAATTACAACAGTCATGTAATCAACCGAGAACCAAATAGTTTGATATGCCATTGTTGCCATAGTTATAAATATTGTTATAAACGGGTATGCACTATACGTTGATAGTGTTATTTGCATGGATGTTATGTTGTTGTTATGGCAAATTGTTAAAAGTAGCTTAAATTTATAGTGTGGTCACCTTTAAAATACGCTCTACGTTGCCGACATTTGTTATTACTGCGTCCAGGAGGTAGCACCAACGGTTGAGTTGATAAGTCGTCATGAAATTCCCTTCAAATCCAGGACTACTATAACATGTAGTTATGTTAGTCATGGTCCAACTAAGCTACTGCTAAGATATAAATTCATCCACCACCAAAACAAAAAGGCTGCAAACCAAGAGGCTTATGTATTATTATTATTATTATTAACACACACTAATTAAAATATATTAATGTATCTTACAAACAAATGCAATGTGACACAGTTTATTTCATATATTCAAAGAAAGAATGGATTAATTTGTAATACCAGAAAATAATTCACTAGGAGTGCAAGTTTATTGAAGGTTAGATTTTGAAAACTAAAATACAGCATGCCAGGTTTTAAGCTAATTTAAAAAATCTTTGAAAACCTTAATTGTAAATATATGTTTATGAATATGTAATTTTTAAATGATACACTTTTGTCGTAAAACATATCGAAGTTTAAAATATAAAATATTAATAAAATAGTAAATCAAGACAAAATATTTATTGCTATTGCTATCATTTGTAGACAATTTTCAAAAGGTACTTGCCAGATAAAATCTGATGAAGTAAGATGAGATTTATTTTTGAAGAGATAACGGATATTTTCTCCGTATCCTTATGTGACTGATATTTGAATGAAGCGATGGTTCACTCAGTGATGAAGTGTAAAGAAGTATCTTGTTGCCTTGACAAGAGGTTTCAGCACTTCAGTTCAAGTCTATAATCTGGCTCGTCATAAGTTCCAGACACTATTTGAAACTAAAATGTATCGTTTTAATTTAAATGTGTGTATTAGTTAGACCAAGAATGTATAAATTGTAAAGGCTTTTTGCAATATTTGAAAACTTATTCCACTTATAATATGTTTTACATTTTTCGTTATCTTAAATATTACGTTATTTCAGTAAAGAAGTTTTTGGCCTGAATAAATATGTATAAAACATATGCTTTCACTATAGTTGTAATAGTTTTGAAGGGCGTATCCTTTTCACACAATGATTTTTACGCACCATACTGCATTACAATCTGAAAAGCTACAGCAGTGTTTTGAGCAATATTATACCCTTTGCCTAAAAACTATTTTCTTTTACATTCTTGACAAAAAGATAAAAAAATCTACTATCTAATTTAGATGAATTTATTTCACAACAATAAGCAACGAATTAAAAAACCTGTTAATAATAGGGGTTAAATGCTGCAAAATGCCAAATTAACGAAATGTATTGTGGTCTTAAATGTTAAGTCTCCTTAAAAAAAATAAGCTTTACTTGTAATGAAACTTATAAACTTTAGAGAAAGTAGATGATATCATATCAAATAGTTTAATAGCCTATTTTATCTTGATTAAAGACTGTATTAAGTATGTTCAATTTAATAATCACAAAATCAATGCAAGAATTGTTTTACCCTCGTCATTGTAAACAAGTTACAGTTTCTTTTGGAACGTTACTTTTATTGAAGGGTATAATTTTATTTCAAGAAAGGGACAATAAAGATTTATGTTTGCTATAAAATTGCACCAGGAACAGTAACATTATCATAGATTGCACCTGCACTTTTGCAATAAAATCAAATCGTAAGATATCTGGATTGTTTTCCACTCTCTATACTTTTACATTCAGTTGTATTAAATTTTATAAAAATCACAATGTGACATTTTTTAACAAAAGTAAATTTTTTTTATTATTTCATATAGCCAAATACCAATTATTGCACAGTTTTTCAAAAATTATAAGGCTTTGACATTTAACATGGCAGAATTATACTTGTTTAAGAACTAGGTGCGTACTAATACAGGGTTTCTAACATATTTTCTATCAAAGACCTAATTTAGTCGAAGCTAAAAACAAATATGGTTTTATAAACAAAACTAACTTACACGATTAAGGATCACAACGATATATCCATTTGGAGATTTCCAATGCTTTGAGTGTCTAAGAAACAAACACAACGTTTCGACAGGTATATTTACTACTCTTTCCATCTTCAGGTGTACTTACTAACTTAGCCTACATCTAAAACCATTTTTTTCCTTACCCCTACTAAATCAGAAGACTTAATACTACATGCTAGATACTAAATATTACTGTTGAAAGTCAAAATGCTTTTAAAAAACTATCCCACATAGCATAATTATACATAGTATAATACACAATAATAAATACAAAAGAAATGCAAAAATATAAAATAAGTCAAGAAAACACAGAGCAAGTTATTAAAATTATTTCTTATTTTTAATCATTGAGAATTTGGTCTATTTAAACACTTACTCTGTGTTTTGTTGACTGATTTCATATTTTGCATTTCTGTTATATTTCTTATTTTGTAAAATTATACAATGTCTGATAGTTTTTATAAGAAATGTTGACTTTCAAAAGTAATTTTTAGTATCTAGCATGTAATACTAAGTCTTTTCTGATTAAGTATGGGTTAAGGAAAAATAATTGTTTTAGATGAATGCTAAGTTAGTAAGTACACCTGTTCTTTTTTTATGAAAGTTGAACGTGCGGGGCAAAACCGGGTACTAACCGAGTACTACCCGGTTTTGCCCCTTGATTTTGACCAAAGATGACCAAAGATGGACAGAAGAAAATAAAACCTGAAGGAAAGATAAACAAATCAAAGAAAAGACAACATTATAAAGATGCCAAAAAGGAACAGACAGAAAATAAGCGTCCAAATAAAGAAAAACCGAAGGAGCAAATGTGGGATGAGTCCAGTGAAGAGGATGACAATACTGCCTGCATTTTCTGCAATGAGCTTTACTTGGACTCCAAGGGTGGTGAGGGATGGACCCAATGCATCCAATGTCGTCGTTGGGCCCATGAAAGCTGATCTGGGGCCGAAGAGGAAGATTTTATTTTACTTGCGACTTGTGTCAATAGGCCTTATATTACAGCAAAAAATTAAAGGTAAAGACAGTTAAATTTACTAACAACTCATCAATATGTGTCCTTTTATACTTATTCTTGTATTTTATGACAATAGTTAACATATGTCACTAAATAAAACTTGAATTTTGTGGAAACTTTTAACATTTTTATTTTCCCATAGCAATAACATGTCTACCCGGTTTTACCCCACTAGTGGGGCAAAACCGGGTAAAATGACTTTTTTTACAAAAAAATTAATAAAAAAATAAATAAAAAACCTTGTGTTTTTAAAACTGTGGTTGCATTAATAGATAAGTAGTGCATACTTTTGCAAAATGTTGTTCCTTTATGCTAAAAACTGTGATTTCTGGAAGCCTTCAAGCCTTAGGGTCCTGGTTTTACCCCACTTTCCCCTACCATCACTGACTCACCACAGTTCCGTAACTCACTAGTTAAAAGATCAAGATATCAACTAGCCTAATTAATAAATGTACTAAAGGAAAGAGACTGCAACCTGTACGACATAAGAGTCAAACACAGTAATTTGACTTAAGAGACAAGAATGTATGGCACAAGAGCACTTTAAAGATCAAGTAAGAAGTTCGTGAAGTGTTCCTAAAGAAATATACAGAAAAAAGTACCGGTAGTCTTTGAACTTGTCTCTAGTAGCACAAAATACAATTTTCAGTGGAAGAGTGAGGGATAAACAACCCCCTCTCTCCACCCTTTAGCTTAATTGGCCAGGGTCACCTGATCGGTATCTGTTACGTCAAAGTTATGAGCCTAAACACTTTAAGAGATGTAACTTTGAACTGATATTTAATGTGCAGTGGGGTGATGAAGGATAAACAACCCCTCACCCCCACCATTTAGCCTAATTGGCCAGGGTCACCTAATCGGTAACTGTTACGTCAAAGTTATGAGCCTAAACACTTTAATAAATGTAACTTTGAACTGACATTTAATGTGCAGGGGAGTGATGAAGGATAAATAACCCCTCACCCCCACCATTTAGCCTAATTGGCCAGGGTCACCTAATCGGTAACTGTTACGTCAAAGTTATGAGCCTAAACACTTTAATAAATGTAACTTTGAACTGACATTTAATGTGCAGGGGAGTGATGAAGGATAAACAACCCCTCACCCCCACCATTTAGCCTAATTGGCCAGGGTCACCTAATCGGTAACTGTTACGTCAAATATATGAGCCTAAACACTTTAATAAATGTAACTTTGAACTGACATTTAATGTGCAGTGGAGTGATGAAGGATAAACAACCCCTCACCCCCACAATTTAGCCTAATTGGCCTGGGTCGCCTAATCGGTAACTGTTACGTCAAAGTTATGATCCTAAACACTTTAAGAAATGTAACTTTGAACTGACATTTAATGTGCAGGGGAGTGATGAAGGATAAACAAACCCCTCACCCCATCATTTAGCTTAATTGGCCAGGGTCGCCTAATCGGTAACTGTTACGTCAAAGTTATGAGCCTAAACACTTTAATAAATGTAACTTTGAACTGACATTTAATGTGCAGGGGAGTGATGAAGGATAAACAAACCCCTCACCCCACCATTTAGCTTAATTGGCCAGGGTCACCTAATCGGTAACTGTTACGTCAAAGTTATGAGCCTAAACACTTTAAGAAATGTAACTTTGAACTGACATTTAATGTGCAGTGGAGTGATGAAGGATAAACAAACCCCTCACCCCCACCATTTAGCCTAATTGGCCAGGGATGTCTAATCAGTATCTGCTGTGTCTCATTAACTTTCCTAAATAATCTAGAAGCTGTAACTCTGAAGATGAAAGTTTTAAGGGCCTAAGTGGTCGTATTTTCTATGGCAAAATAAATTAATTCTAGAATATTTTAAGTTACAGCCAATAAGAACAAATTAATTTACTTTATCGTCATTAAAAATAAGCTGTCATTTTTCATATGTCATATAAAATAAACTTATTTCTTAAGAGTCTGCAGAGAATGTCGGCCATGTTGGTTTTAATCCCATAAGAACAATGTTATTTACAAATTCACATTTTTTCGTTATTTATTTATCAAAATTTTTGTATGAGGTGTCATTTTTTATCTTAGCATATTGCGCATTGTGTTTGCTTTTGATATTTTGAATATATGCACCTAGTTTTAAAAAAGAGGTGAAAATACAAACCTCAAACTAAATATTTTTAATAATTTTTTCTATAAAACTAATAAGGAATTCACAAAGCAATTCCAACGCGCAATTTCATTCTTGATTAAATGCGATTTGTTTGGAAGAAATTCGTTTAAAAATAACTGTTTAGTTTGGATACGCGTAATCGTATGTCCGGTTCGAAAATAACATTGTTCTTTGGGATTAGAACCAACATGATCGACAGCCTCTGCAGACTCTTAATTTCATGTACCACGTGGTAATATAACAAGTTTACCTTAAACAACGATAGTAAGCTTACCTACTTGAACTATAATTGTAATCTAAGCTTTATAAAATATGTGTACACTAAAAAATATGGAGAATTATATTTTGGTTTATAAAAGGAGGGAATAATCCCGTATTTTCGTTCTCATAAATAGCCAGACTAATACTTCTAAGAAATATAAATAAAAATATAATCCATATATTTACCGTATTATCGTATTCATATTTAAAATTGCGAGTAGCTGAACTTAAATGCTTTCAATTAAGCAATATTTTGGTTGGGACCTGGCTTTACAAAATATTAAGTTAATAAAATGGCAATATCCAGAACTATAAAGCTTTACTTCGGACGAACCACCTGCTGTAGTTCAACCTCATTGTTACAGAATGGCTTTATGTGCAATATACATTTTTATTGCCTGTTCATCATAAACAGGGGTAGCTCATGAAAGTTATTTGCATGGCAATGTTTTGTTTATAAATGCTTTAACACAAATAAATGTTCACATTAAATTGACCAATATTTTCTTTTCATAATTTAAATACGAATAGTACAATTTAAAATGTTTATAACTCAGCAGTAGGTAAGACGTCAAAATAAGAAGTATAATGTGCATATATGTAAAGGAATGCATATATGTATCTGGGTCAGAGTTTACTAAAAGAGAGGCCTTAACGTCATCTTTTATACGCCATTTTATACATCTGATATTTTCCACGAACACGTAATTTTACCGTACGAATACACATTACGTCAAATATTAAATGAAAAGAATGTTACAATTTGGTAAATTTATAGAAACTGTCAATGTTTAAACGTTTAAATTTATAGAGGTATTTAGGAATACAGAGAGTATTGATACTAGTTCATTTCAGTAGTTTGAAGTCTGTAATAAAAATGTTTGATTATTTTATGTAGTAATTTGTTTTCTTTTACACACACACACACACACACACACACACACACACACACACACACACACACACACACACACACACACACACACACACACACACACACACACACACACACACACACACACACACACACACACACACACACACACACACACACACACACACACACACACACACACACACACACGCACGCACGCACGCACGCACGCACGCACGCACGCGCGCGCACGCACGCACGCACGCACGCACGCACGCACGCACGCACGCACGCACGCACGCACGCACGCACGCACGCACGCACGCATATATTCAAACTTAAAGGTTGTAATATTTTTTTCAGTTTTATATTTACAGTTGTCTCAATTGATAAAATAAATATTGTCAAACGGTATTCGTATCAACACATTTTCAAATATTTCCATGAGATGGGAATAAATATTGCCTTAATAGTACTTTCTTATGATCCAAAGTCATTTTCTATCTCCTCCCGTACACACATTTCATCAAAAACTTTTAAGTTACTCCTTTCAAATAATTACAAATCGTCTCGATACAAACTTTGAATTAAAAAAGTAAATAATGAATTACACCTATATTGACCTGTCCATAGTTCTTGGCGTGTGGTTTGAGCATGCGCATCAATGGATTTCCCCCTCCAACGACAGTTGTACATTCATGTTAAAAAATAAACATCTCGGACATGGTGCCTAGAAAATACTTCCACGTGATTGATTGGTTTAGTTACCAGTATTTAATAGAATAACCAAACCAGCTGATGTCACTCATGTGACGTCACTGTCTACTGCAGAGCCTCGTCATGATACCTACTGTATTTTCAAATTAACGTGTACTGGGATAGAACAAAATCAGCTTTTTTTTCCTTTAAAAAAAATGTTTTAGTTATTTAATGAGTGTTTATATTTTTCTAGTGCCATGTAACCAAATAAGTTATTGTAAAATTACAATATTATAGAAGACGCACTGTTATTTTAATTACTATTGTTATTACTATCTAAATCATATTCCAGTTCTTTATATTTAATTTCAATAACACAAGCAGCATCGAGCAAACTATATAAACATAGCAACCAACCAAAATAAGATTTTGAACAGATTGTATACAAGTAGACGTAGGAGAAGTATGGTGGGGGAAATTCACTATCTCACTGCACTACATCTCCTAAATGCCATGTCCTGGTCTGTTATAACATCATTACCTGTATTAGGTATAGGAGATATTATAGTTTACTTAAGATGTTTGTAAAAATGCAGATATATGTTGAAAGCAACCGTCTCATGTGAGGCATTCTGAGGGCAAGAACTAATATTGTCCAAGCCTAATGTAGTGTGCCAAAAGGTCCCAGGTTCTACTTAGTACAAGGACTGAAAGATTAAGCTTTCTCACGCTGACATACCCATTACAATAGGCTATGCCACTTATCTACAATTCACTAAAATTATATACAATAGTTACATATATAATCTTATAATTTTATTCTCGTTTTGATTTCGAATTGCAATATGATTACAAACAAGCCTGAATACCGTATAATTATGATAATGCAAGCAGCCCGCCAGCCCAGTTACTGGTGGTGGTTCGGAAGTCACCCTTAAGCTATTAGTCCCCAGGTTAGGTGTCATAGAGGGCTTCTTAGGCCTAACTTCGCCTGGTAAAATAAGACGAACTTTAACTTTTATAACTACATAAAAAACAATAAATATTTACTTTATGTAATCATTTTTTCGTAGTTTGAAACAGTTTTGATTTGTTCAAAAAACGTTAATTAATTTCATATATGACTGTTATCGCCGTTGGCTACAGTCATAGATCACCTGCTTCAATTTAAGTTTTATTTTAAAGTATTAACTGGGCTACCATTAAAAAAAGTATTAATTACCATGATTGTAAATTATATTATGTTATTGTTGGTGTGTTGTCTTCATGGCATTAATAATACACAACTGTATGACGTATTGATACCTAATTTTTTGTTTGTCACTAAGAAATTAAAAAAACGTAGCTATGAAGTGTGATCATAATAGTTGATTTTGTAAGAAGTACATAGCTGTGAAAAAGTGTTAAATAAGGATTAAATTATAAACGTTATTAACTAGAACAATATAAATTGGTAATAAAAAGATCGTTCTTAAGTCCTGTTTTGGATGGGGGCTCAGGTGTGGGCTAAGTGCATTGTTGTTGAGAGAGGCTTAATCCATTAAAACTCTTGTTTATCACTGTGTATTGGTATTGTATGTTTATTGATATTGTATATAGTATTGGCTACGTTACAAGCCATCAAACTAACAAGAAATTTAGTATAATAATACGTAAATCGATATGATTATTTACATGTATATATTTTGTACCCATAACTGTAGGTAATGCAAAAGAATTATGTGTTCGCTTTTGAGTGAAATTATCTTAATCTTTTTTTGCTGCTTTAAAAAGTATTTTTGAAGGGAACATTTAAGTTATTTCGAAACTGTCTAAAACTTTTCTTTCTAAATGGCGTATTTCTAAACTATTTTCATCATAAACAGCGTAAAGTTCCATGATTTATATTATAACGGCTCAATAAATAAGATCTTATACATTATTAAGAAAAGAACAATCCTTTTACGAAATATGTGACAAACTGTATGACCGATTAGTTTATGAAGGTTATTAGTTTTGGTGATCGTTTACAAGAAATTAACTCTAAATAAGCCTTTAACGGCGATTCTAATACGGTGCGCTTCATTATATACGGTGTTGGTAAAGTCATTTTCCACAAAGACAATAGGATTTTTTTATTTTTAGTTGATGTGTCTATAGTGTAAGTTTTGTGTAGAATTTTGTTACATGAAGACCACATATGTTTAAAACACTACTTTGTATATTAAATAACCTCCTCAGTTGTAAAGTTAGTGGCAATATTTTTTGAAATAGGAATCTAACAACTGGACATGTCTGAAAATAAGCATCTAAAGCTAACACTGATGGTTCTGTATAGTAGAGAAATGGAATTTGGTACTTGAAAAATAACTGCAGCTCTAATTAGTGTATTTATAGTACAATTTGTATAACTGTAGACTGGGCCGTGCACTACTAACCTAAACAAATGAATACAGTCCGATTAGTCAATCCTGCATCGAGTGACCTAATTTGAGCGAATGTTTGTAAGACTCTCTTTATAATAGTACTCTTCCTCGGCCCTCGCTTATCGACACTTCCGAAGCCCGAGTGTACCATTATAAAAATGTAACTATGCCAACGTAGCTGAAGGGTCACGTGCATTTAAGAGGTGGTAAAGGGAATACTTGAAGGAGGAGGAAAAGGGAGTAGTTTGAGAGAGGCAGGACACGTTCAACAAGGAAGGAGGTTGAGAATGAGTATCAAAGGAGATGATCTGTCTACCTAGACCTCTGACTTCGACCTCCAATCTCGAATTCCTTGACATTTTTACGCTACCTCGTCACTATCTACTAATTTCCTCGACCTCCTGCTCCTACCTTCTCTAGACCACTTTTACTTTTGTAATAATTGGTTTTTACTCCAAACAATGTGTGAGGCATACGATCGAGCAATCACTCAGTGAAGAATATTACGTTTTAAACTATACTAATATTTTATTACCTCAGTTTTTCAACTGAAAGAAATAAACCCTGAACAAGTTACGTGTTATCGAATGGAATGTTAATTTATACAACCAGGCTGATAGTTATTTGTGAGGAGTTAATAAGTATCTTAGAGCATTATTTTGTATCAGAAAATACTTTTTGGTATTATAACAGTTACCTCTAAAAATATATCTAAAACTAATTTTTAGTTACCAAGAGAAATACCATCGTAAAGAAGGGCGCACAATAAGCCTCTTGGCTGGGGGACTGTCACGAAGTACGGAAAAGCCGGGCTCTCCCGATCGTAAAAAAGAGTAGTATAAGTACGTGCTTTTTGTAACTTTTAGTTACGTAATGATCCATTTAAAAATGATGTACAGTTTGATAACCAACATTTCTGATATAAAACCAAACAATATCTATATTGGTAAATAAACAACCTTTCAATATGCATAGGAACGAATACTACCACCATATCTATCATCCAACTTATATTTATAATACATCCCCTAAAGGCTTTATAACTACTGTAAATGTATGGGTGAGTGGGTGGGTCAATACCACTGTACGTTTATAAGTGGGTGGGTGTGTCGATACCACTGGACGTGTATGGGTGAGTGGTGGGTCAATACCACTGAACGTTTATAAGTGGGTGGGTGTGTCAATACCACTGGACGTGTATAGGTGAGTGGTGGGTCAATACCACTGTACGTTTATAGGTGGGTGGGTGTGTCAATACCACTGGACGTGTATGGGTGGGCGGGTGGGTCAATACTACTGTACATATATGGGTGGGCGGGTGGGTCATTACCACTGTACGTGTAGAGGTGGGTGGGTGGGTCTTTACTATTCACTGATAGTATTGACCCACCCGCTCACCCATACACGTACAGTGGTATTGACCCACCCGCCCGCCCATACATGTACAATGGCATTAACCCACCCACCCATCCATACACGTACTGTGGCATTAACCCAACCGACCACCCTTACACGTACGGTGGCATTAACCCACCCGTCCACCCATAAACGTACGGTGGCATTGACCACGGTCAATACCACTGTACGTGTATGGCTGGGTGGTGGGTCAATACCACTGTACGTTTATAAGTGGGTGGGTGTGTCAATACCACTGGACGTGTATGGGTGGGTGGTGGGTTAATACCACTGGACGTGTATGGGTGAGCGCATGGGTCAATACCACTGTACGTTTATAAGTGGGTGGGTGTGTCAATACCATTGGACGTGTATGGGTGAGTGGTGGGTCAATACCACTGTATGTGTACGCTACTCTAAGTGCAATATGATTTATTAATGCCACTAGCAGAGATGAGGAACCAGTCATGAGGACTTAATTGCAGATCGTACATATTGACATAAAGTATGCCAGTAGAGTGGTTTCTTATGTGTGGGCAATATTAGCACTTTTTTAGTTTTATTGGTAAAATGTTAAATTATTGGGTATTTATGTATTGTACCCTCCCCTGTCTGTACTCATATTCCGCCTCTCCCTTGTCCAACCCCTAAATATATATATAACACTGAGACACCGTGGCATAACCTGTTTAATATTGAACTACGTAAGATCAATGTAAAACTGTCTTTTAATTATAGTTTGGTATTTATATAAATAATTTAAATGTAATAAATTGGTTATGTTGCGAAAATCACGTGTTGTCACTGAATTACAAATACACTTTACTATTTTCCTATTTTGAAAAATAACAAAAATTAGTTTAAACTTGCTATTTTGAAGTATTGTTGTCATCAACTAGTTATAAATATGATAAAAGAGGAGTGTGCGCAATGAATCACACATCCAAAGTGACTATTAAAAAACCATAAATTATAGTATTCCCACTCTTTATAAAACACTAAAATATAATTAGTTGGGTCCATAATGTTAATTTACCGTTCTATTGATCTTAAAATAAAATTTTAATAGTCTCTATTAAGCGAAGAGCATACTATTTATATATTTGTATGGCGATGAAGTAGTCTATGAGAGACGATTGAACCAAATCGATCTCTGAGACAGTCAATCAGTTTTCAAGGCACGCAACTGGAATATTGTCACGAAGACATCCATCAATATCAACATTTCATGGACAGATAGAAAGTCCATAGCCTCGTTTATTCTGTTCACAAGTCACTTATAACTAAACGCAGATGTTGTTTACTCATCTAGTGTAATGGAAAATTTAAATATAGTTATATATTTATTTAAGAATATTCTCAAATAAATTATTTCTTCATTTTAAACATTATTGTTTGACTTGTATGTACTTATTATTTTAACATTAGTTTAAATAAATGTTGATTTTATTTAAATTGTAATCATTTTATAGAATATGAATTAAACAGTAATTCCTGGCACGCTCCGTGGCTATAACGCTTCGTGGCTATAACGCTTCGTGGCTATAACACTTCGTGGTTATAACGCTCCGTGGCTATATCGCTCCGTAGCTATATCGCTCCGTGGCTATAACCATTGATTTTATACACAAATAGATTTCCCATCCTATATTAAATTTTGAGTCTCAAAATATCAGCTGTTTTTGAGGTAAATTGTAGACCGCTAGTGTAGTCCCATGTAAATGTAATGCAGTTTAAACCAGCTGTGGTTGTGGGCCACACAAACTAACAAAATTACTGCCACAAATATTCCTATTATATGGTTTATCTATTGTAGGTTTATATAATCAACGTTATAGCGGTTCGTGGCTATAACGCTTCGTGGCTATAACGCTTCGTGGCTATAACGCTCCGTGGCTATAACGCTTCGTGACTATGACGCTCCGTGGCTATAACGCTTCGTGACTATGACGCTCCGTGGCTATAACCATTGATTTTATAGACAAATAGATTTCCCATCCAATGTTAAATTTTGAGTCTCAAAATATCAGCTGTTTTTGTGGTCAATTGTGGAGCGCTAGTGTAGTCCCTGTAAATGTAGTGCAGTTTAAACCAGCTGTGGTTGCGGGCCACACAGACTAACAAAATTACTGCCACAAATATTCCTATTAGATGGTTTATCTATTGTAGGTTTATATAATCAATGCTATAACGCTCCATGGCCATAACACTTCATGGCTATAGCGCTTCATGGCTATAACGCTTCGTGGCTACAACGCTTCGTGGCTATAAACTTTGTACGGAGGATCCCAGGAAACCGTTTGTACGATTCATGGAGGTCACCTGAAAGTGAAAAAGGGCAGATCCTGATTGACTTTAAGTTATTAAATGTGCCTTAAGAAGATGTGCTCTTTTGACTAAAGATTTCAGGTTAGTTTCCTAAGAATATAAATGAGATAAAATGAAAAAAACATTTTAATTGGAGGTGAAGTTAGGACTATAGAGTCCACTCTACCACTTAACCTCAGATAAATGATAAAAGAAGATTTTTATCTGTGGTCTGTCAGAATGCAAGTGTGAAGTGTGTCAACGCACCTCCTTGCTCACCTTAAAAAATTTAACAGATATAAAATACGATAAAGAATTTTTCAAATTATATTATTAAATTAAAATATAAATATATGCATTCTTATGAGGTGCGTTTTTGGGAAGAACATTCTTTCGAATTTTTTATGAGTCTATAGAGGATGTGGGAGGCTGTCGGCCATGTTTTTTTTTTTAATCTTATAAAAACAATGTTATGTTCAAACCGGACATACGATCACGCATATCTAAATAAAACTGTTATTTTTAAACGGATTTTTTTTCCAAACAAATTGCATTAGATCAAGAATGAAAAAGCGCGATGGAACTGCTTTGTCAGTTCCTAATTAGTTTTATGTAAAAAACATCACATAGTTTGAAGTTTTTAATTTCACCTATTTTTCAAAACTAGGTGTATGTATTCAAAATGTGAAAAGAAACCCCAATGCACACTATAATAACATTTAAAATGACATCCCATTCATAACGTTTGGTCAATAACTAAAGGAAAGTTTACAGCCACATATCTCTAAAATAAATCCTATTGGAAACAACAGTATTTATATTAACATCAACTGTCTTCTAGTGGTAGAGTTACGATCAATGATTTCTGATTGTTTCTGTGCCAAAGAGATCGTCTGAACCCACTGTTAAAAGTTGTCATCGACGTGGAAACTACTAGAGAAGTCTAGGGTGTCCATGTTGGATGTTTAGATGTTGTGTAGGGAAGAGAACTGAGTGTCAGTCTTGTCAGTTATCTGAAAATCAGACCAACACTACATGGTTCGGAATCCACGTAAAGCTGTAGGTCTCTTAGTTGCCCTGGCTATTGGCTATTAATATTTTTTTTTCTTAGGAACAGTCGACCTTAGTAAGAATTACTACAATCGTTCATCTACACTCATTCACTCCTCATATTTGCCCATATTTTGACGTTCGGCGTCTTATTAAAGGATATTGAATATGAATATTAGCATGACTCTGCGAGTGTTCACGAACAACAAAGATATGATACTATAAAGAATACATCACTATAGATATACCGCATGGATCGCTATGACACATTGATCATTATAATGAATGCATCACTATAGATATACCGCATGGATCACTATAACGCATTAATCATTATAATGAATGCATCACTATAGATATACCGCATGGATCACTATAACACATTGATCATTATAATGAATGCATCACTATAGATATACCGCATAGATCGCTATAACACATTGATCATTATAATGAATGCATCACTATGGATATACCGCATGGATCACTATAACGCATTGATCATTATAATGAATGCAGCACCATAAAGAGTACATCAATATAACGCAAGGACCTGTATAAAAAGTGCATCACTGAAAATAGTAGATATCAATATAATGAAATAATGATTTATTTTCCAACAAAAATTACAAATATCCATTTTCTTAAAAGTCATGGTAAATGTCACTGACCATGTATCCAGTAGTGTGGCCAGCGTTACAAAAAAGAAAACTGACTAAATAATACATTACACAAACCTTTGAGTCTAATCCTAACTATGCATTTAACAGCCATCTTCCGTAACGTCTGCCATCAAAAGAAACCGAAAATGTACAAAACAGATTACATCCATTTTAATAAGCAATGCCTTGATTTCTACGAATTACAATAATATAGTATAACAAGCAATAACTATATCAAACTCTCCGAAGTTAATTTTATCTATAATGACCAATTACACACAAAAACAAAATCAAACCAAAACATCCAATAAAAATATATTTCTGGAAATGATAAAAGCCATGGTTTTAGATGCTTGCAGAAAGACGTAAATTTATTACATTGTTTTATATTGTGTGGAAGTCTGTTAAAAGGTTTAGGGCCTGCATGTTCAAGTGTATCTGTAAAACTTTCTTTATTAACTTTTGGTGTCTGGAAAATTCTCTGCATAATGCATAAATAATAAATACATATCCAAAAATAATGCATCTGTATAATGATGGAGAACTATAACGAAAGCATTACAATTAGTATTCAATCAGTAAAGCTTGCTGTTCCTATTACGATCAAATGCAACTTCGATACAGGTCTAATAGCATTTGGAATATACCAAATATTTAACAACGCCCTTAAACTATATTAAATTGAGATTTGTCAAAAGCATTTTTAAAATTATTTTACAATATTTTTACAGTACTACATTGAAGTACATGCCATGAAAACCAGCAAAAAACGTGCTAAAGACTTCTATAAGGAACTCTTGATTTACTAAGTAAATTTTTATGGTTTCTAAGAAAATAAAAACTTAACAATTTGAAAAATTGCCATGATGGACTCAACAAGGTATCATATTTATTTAATATTAATCACTACCATTGATTGTTCATAACGCAGTTAATTATTCATTATTCATTTATAAGACGCCGATCATCGAGATATGAGCGAATATGAGGAACGAATGAGTGTGATGAGTGTAGATGATCGAGTGTAGTCATTGTTACTAAGCTAGGGCAACTAAGGGTCTTACAGTTTTACGTAAACGCCGAACAACGTAATGTTGGTCTGATTTTCAGCTAACTGACACCGACTTCTCTTCGCTATACAACATCCGAACATTTACTACCATCCAACATGGACACCCCAGACTTCTCTAGTAGTTTCCACGTCGATGGCAACCACTGAACGGATGCTGTGTTGGTATTCGGAGGACAGAGCATCGGACCTATCGCCCCCTCAACACTTTGTCCCCAAGTAGCTGGGTTACAGCACTACGCAACTAGTGTCATTTTTATAGTGTAGCGTTGATGAAAGTTGTGGAAAAATGTAATACATAGTAATATTTTTTATTATTATTATATGTAGGCCTTTATATTTATTAGTTGAAAAACAGCAATAACACAGCAACGCATATTACATGTTTTTATACATTTTTTATGGTTGTATATAATGTACTGAAGAGCAAAGCAATCATCTTATTTAAAATAGCAAACGATAAAATGTTTACTGCCCATAAAGCCAGTGCATAACGTAATACGGAGATACTGTCTGGAATTGAATATCAATTCAAATTCTTACATGATTACCTACATCTCTTTAACTAATTCCCTTATAATTATTTTGCTCTACATTTATTTATTCTATGCAATTTCCATTAATTTCGTACATAAAATAAAATTCAAAGAAATGTGTACTGTATTTATATGTATCGTATGTATTCTGTTTCCACAAAACTGTCTTTTAAACTTTTCTAACAGTACTGTATATTAGTACATAGCACATTAAGTACTTCAACGTATTCAGTGTATTGCTTCAGTATATGCGTAATTTTGTAGAATGTTTGTAAAAAAATAAGCCAGATGCTAAGGAATTACTGTGGATCCATCATACGGCTAGGTACCCGTAACATAAATACCTACAATATTATTGTAGGCTTCATAGTTTTTATAAAATCTAAATTTATATTTGGGATCTATTTACTCTGAAATTTAGATTCTAGAATATTATTTTGTTGAATTTATAAAAATACATTAAACATATCAGTAAATTATATAATTTACTCTAATTACATAAAGAACCATGAAATACTTTTGATTTTTTTCTGGAAAAGTTATTTTCCTCAATGGTGTAGGTTTCTTTAAGTGATTTAATGTTGAATATAAATCTTTCATAAATTAAGAAGGTTTCACTTAAGAGCTTTTCAACATTCAATTTCATCCAAATAACGCATTATAAGTTACGTTTTATATTTGTAAATGGCAGAACGCGCCTCTTTAATAAATTGTTGAAATAAGGTTTTCGGACACTTTCAGCACTCCTAGCGGTAAAAGGGTGAGTGTATCAAAATAAGACCAAGAGTATAATATTCTTATAATCACTGGTAAAACGAAATCCATTATAAAAAAGGGGGTTCCTATAATAAATTTCAAAGTTGACCTAAATTAGTAAAGAAATTAGAAAATGGCAACCGAATTCAAAATCTACGTAATTGTAATGAGCATAACAAATTAGGTAAAGTTTCCTATTTAAAGTTTGCTGTAAAACCAATACTTTTGTGATCACCTTGGAGGGAACTTCGTAGACACTGCGTTTGGATTGTATCATCCTCACTTCGTGCCTGGGACGTCTAGACGCCATAATCGTCACTGCGGTTCGTAAGACTTCATCATTTTTAGAATATTTGTTTATTGTATTGTTTTATTCCTAGTAATTGTTGTCTTTTCAGCTTAAAATGTAATTGTAATAGTTAATTAGATGGGATAGTAGTCTCAGCCCTTCCGAGTCACATATATCATTTTTTGTGCATGTTTAATGTTATTTTGAATTAATATTGTTTTCAGGTACCATATATTTATTTTATTTATGATTAGTTGATGTAATCTCATTTCAGTCTGGTTTGAATATTATGGTTCTGAATATAATATTCACACAGGAGCTGTACGACGGAATAAGTAAGTGATTTTCTCTTACAATTTGATTGAACAGCTCAGGGGCTAAATAATGTATATGAAATTTGAATATTAATTTAATTGTGTTTTAAAATTTTTTGGTTGATATCGTGACATGGGCAGCGCCTAATTGGTCATATTAATTTAACCCTGTTAACATTTTTATATTTAGTATAAGTTCATTTTGTTGTACCCCATTCTATGATCTAGGTTAAACTGTAATAATAATTATTTATTTATTTATTCATAAGACGCCGATCGTCAAGATATGGGCGAATATGGATTTCGAATGAGTGTGATGAGTGTAGATGAGCGAATGTAGTCATTGTTACAAACTAAGGCCGACTATTTCTTAGAAAGTGTCATTAATTAATAGCCCAATGACAAATGAACAGCCGGTGGTTATCAGCTGATCCTTCTCAAAATGTGTTAACTCTGATTGGGATTGAAGAACTGAGAACCTTTAGCACATGAAGCTCGGATTGAACCAACTACGCTACCGACCAATATATTAAAGTAGATTAGTTTAAGAACGTAGTTTTATAACATGTTTGTGTAGATGTAATTTAGTTTTTAGCACTTGAAAAAGGTTTGGGTTTTACCAAATTGAAACGTCGTGATTGCTAATTTTCACGTAATGATGGCAAATGTCCAACTACCTTTGTCTCCCTCATCTGATACTTCATCATTAACAAATTTCAAAAACAAAGTTGAATAGTTTAATTTCAAACTCTAATCGCATTTAAAATGAATGCTCCAATATTAGGTTTCACTCGTTATTTATACTTAAATCTGCAAAGGAATTACTATATTTTATCGAGTAAAACTGCTAAATACATATTTTAACTTTTGATGTGTTACTATTAACACCTGCGTTACCGACATTTGTTCTGACGCTTGCCACAAGGTAGCACTCTAATCTGAGTCGATAGGTCGGCTCGCATTATTAGTACATGACTTCACAGCTAGAAGGACAAATACTGTCCATCTAGCTGTGAGTGTGACTAATACTGTCTAATAGCTGTTAAGAAAAACTACTATTCTTAAATTAAACCGTTACAAATACATTACTGACCACTTGTTTTCAGTTCTTTTAAAAGCCACTTAATTTTTGTTCCTCTTTTAATTGTTTGTTTTTTGTTAACTTTTTAATATAACTTTTAGTAAAACTTTTTAATATAAAAAATAATAAAATATTGAAAAAACAGTTTTTATCTTGCTTTTATTTATACAATTATTTAGAAGTTTTGAAATAAGCTGTACTAAGAGGCTGTAAATAATACCAAACTCATATTTTTTCTTTTTTTTTTAGTTATAAGATACGTAGGGCAATATAATAGTTACTAGGAGGACAACCCCGCATGCTTTGCGTGCCAACCCCCACTACTCATCGACCTGTGTCTTTTGACTACAAATAATAAGACCTATAGGCCTAATTCAAAATCACTATATTACATTTATTTACAGTATCCCACTCACATTACTTGCGTAGCTACATATTTGTGAGTGTAAACTCCCAATGATATTACATTGCCTATTTATAACGTGTTTATTTCATTTATTTTTGTTTCACAGCTGGAGATTAATTATTTAAAATAACTGCGTTACATTACCATTGAAACCTTTTAAGTCCAGTGGGGCGAACCCTACAGTCGGATGCGAATAAAACCATGCTTACAACCTTCCCTAGTTTAACATTGTTAAACATCTAACGTCCTCGATATTAGAAACACCATTGTTTACATTCCAACAGCTGTTAAAGCTCTTTGGAAATCGTTATTTATATTTGAACAGCCGGTACTTTTTGATTCATTTAAACCTTTCTCTGTGCTCTTCCCATAATCCTTCAGGGTGAAAATATTGAAGAATTTAGAAGTTTTCGCTCAACTACGAACGGAGTTTAATGTTTTGACACCTCAACCATTTAAATTGGTCAATAAATAAGGGAGGAGTTGCGTTGACAAAAAAACTGCTTCATGTATTAAATATAAAAATTTTAGCATCAGATTGTAAACAAACAACTTAATATTAGCTGATAGTAGAACTAGCAGTCATTTGTTAGCCTGGTTTTACTTTATGATATTGTTTAGTTGGCCTATGAGTCTATATATTACTAAATATGTTTTAGTATAATCATGCTAATAAGATAAAATCAAGCTCTACAATAATTGTCTGCAGGGCTCGGTATAAAAATAGAAATTCTTAAAGATTCGTGATTGTTATGGAATCAGGTTATTAAAGCCACGTTTACACCATGTAGCAAAACCTGCTATATAGCAAGAGTTATATAGCAAATGATATATGTAACAAAACAACAAAAGAACGAATGTTATATGTATTATGTTACATGTAGCAATTCGAGCTGGATATAGCAATTTTGGCTAAATGAAGGCCTAACAGTAATTCTGTTTCCCAGCCGGAGTCGGTAAGATCAAAGGGAAATTGTGTTACATCTAGCTTTTGTTATATATAGCATTGGTAGTCGCGTGCATCTTCTTCCAAAATCTGCTACATGTAGCATTATCTGTCATCAGGTGTGTTCTTTGTGCGTTCTATTGTTTTTTGTTTACTAAGTTTATAGAAATGGAAGAAGTGTTAAGTGAGAAGGAGTGGGGAAATGATGTGTCGATTCATTTGATGGACTTGTTTCGTTGACAACTAGCTCTATGGGGTTATAACTGCCCAGATTATAAAATTATACACAACAAACACGATGCTTGGAACAGCATTGCTTTGGAATGCAGATGGAAGAGTGGAAGTGGGAAAAAATTAGATGTCTTATAGGGCAAATAACGTCTTTTGATAAAGAAAAGTGGTTCAGGAATTTTGTTTCTCAATTCTACGTCCAATCATAGGCTACATAAAATGTATTTAAAGTGTTCACTTGTCATTCGTAAGTTTTTGAAACTGCCATAAAATGTTATGTCTGGACCAACGAAGCTTCAATGGCGACAGTAGATCACTCCCGCTATGTCTTTGACTAGCCACGAGAGACGGACGGCCAAAACCTTCGTTTCCTTCTATAAGAAGATAAGCTTACAGCAATAGCTGCCAATAGAGCTAACTTCCTATTCCTAGACACTTCTATTGACGACTGATGAGAAATGTGCCACATATAACATTGCTAAATGTAGCAGAACACCATTTTACCTAAAACATCTGAAACTAACACTTCGAGCATTTGCTATATAACAGTTCTACATCTAACAATGTTATATGTAGCAAAAGGTATATAGCAAATTTTGCTTCATAGTGTAAACCCGGATTAAGGCTTAAACGTACCGAATGCTTAAACTTTTGGCATTTTTAAAAGCTCTTTCCAGCCTTATGCTTCACTTCATTTTGAATATTTGAACTTACCCTAACATTGTGGTTTTTTGTGTACTTATATTTAGCATTTCAATATTCCCAATTAGGAATTTTAATTGCAAAATTAAGAAATAATTACTTTAAAGATTCAAAGCAATGACATTAAGAGTCTTAATATTGTTCATAAGAATAACAGAAGACTTATAGGAACAGAATAGCGAGTGTACAAACAAGTTTCACAACGTCATCGGCAACAGACAGACATATAATACTGATCAACAGAGGGATTGGAATGTATTAGATAAGAAGATACGCAACATATTTTTTTCACGGGCGTAACTAATTTCCGCCGTCAAGGATTCAACTTTCGGAACAGAGTTTAGTTGAAAAAATAACTTCAATGAACTGTAAAAGTTTGTTTTAATGCTACTTATTGTTTACATTATTATAATAACCAATAATAGCAATAACACCTATTATTGGTTATTATTTAAATACTAAATAATTATTTTATTAAATCGTTCTAAGCTTGCTTAGTTTGTGTTAATTAAACCAACCATTGGCCATTGCTGCTAATGACGAAAATGCTACTGCTCAAATTTAAAAAAAAAACTGTCCACATCAAAACAGCTGCATTTTGGCGTCCCCCAGGGATCAATACTCAGCCCATTTTTATTCTTAATCTATGTCAATGATATTGGTTCATCTCTGCAGCATGGTCAACTCGTCCAATATGCCGATGACACGTCTCTCTGCTTTAGTGAAAACTGTAAAGAAAATCTAGAATTAAACGTTTACGTAGATTTAAACAGTTGTGCTCAGCATTTTGATATGCTGAACCTTAAAACAATCTCAACAAAATCACAGGTCATCAACTTTTTTTGAGACCCGCCGATTTTGGAAGTAACCCCTCAGTGTTACTGGTGGATTCTGTACTAGAAGAAGTACATTCCACCAAATTCCTTGGTATATACCTCGACAGATGTTTGACATGGAATGACCATATAAATAGTGTTTGCTCTAAAGGCATTTATGTACTGAGGACTCTCTCTAAATACTGCCCTATTCAGATACTGATGACGACATATTATGGTCTCATTTACCCTCATCTTTTTTATGGACTGATGATTTGGGGAAGTAGTGTTACTAGTGAATTCTTGAGGGTGTTCAGACTCCAAAAGAAGGCAGTCCGAATTATTACAAACTTAAAGAGCAGAGAATCGTGCAAACCAATTTTTAAACAACTCAAACTGTTGACTCTGCCTTGCTTGTATATTCTAGAAACAATTCTATATTGTAAGTACAAATGAAACCTGATAAGGGGCAGTGACATACATAATTATAATACAAGAGGCAGAGATGGCTACCGTACTGAGCAACACAGAACGGTAGTCTATGAACGCCTTCCATCACAGGTGGGTGTCAAACTAGTTAACAGCTTGCCTAAAGAAATGAAAATTACTCCAAACTCAAAAATATTGGGAGTTCCTAGCACTCGACTGGGAGACCAACTTAATTGGCTAGACTCATACCGTTGACTTTTTGGGTGTTACAAACACCATAAATTGTTTTGTGTGAATGCCCCACTTGTATGTATGTGTGTATGTAATTGTAATGAACGAATGACTTAGATAGGGTCTTAGGTTAATGTCATATTAACTGACTATTTGACGTTTGCGATACAATTTATATAATTGTCTATGCTATAAAGGATTTATTATTATTATTAGTACGCGGCCAAACGCTTTAGTTGCCATGACAACTTTAAATGTAATTGCACAGTGGTAGGAGAGTAATTCTCTCTCTCACTTGCACCACTCTTTACATCTCACTCGCACAAGTGCATTGAAAAGTTCCTTTGTAAGTGACCTACGTATAATACTATTTCCATAAGTGAATATTAGTCCAGTAGCAGAAAATTTAATATGAGTTAAAAGCTATGTAGTTATTTAAATGAATAAAATAACTAAATAGCCGGAAGATGACTGAGAGGCTAGTTGGTTATTCTACCCCTAGTACGGTTAATCAGCTGATACCCCCACATATAAATGTGACTTGTTTACACATCTCTTACACAATATTCTGACTACACCTACTCTGATATACTCGTTAATGTCCCTTTAATTTATAAGAGTTATGTTATATTAAGCAGCAAAACAGTGAGGAAAAACAAAAGTAGAGTTACTAAAACAAATATTGTATCGTAATGCACGTATGTATATATTCAGTTATTTCAATCGTGAACCATTAAACATAAAGCAATAAATTACACTACAAGAAAGCAATATAAATAGTTGTTTTAGCCCTAATCCCTACAATATTAATAAATTAAAATATAGGAATGTGTGATTTAAATATCAAAAACTTTATAATAATAAAACATAATGACGCCGGTATACTACTTCTGTTTGATTTACGATGCACGAAAAATGATCGATATTCTTACGATTTTGTAAATTACAAATTATCTCTATTGAGTTTCCAACAGTATCGATGCTTTTTATTAAACCCACACAACGTTCTCTCCGTCCTTTTACATAGAAAATACCTCGTTGCACTGTAAATAGTGCTTCCTCAGCAATAAGAAATATTTATTTTGAATTTTATATTTTCTCTTTGATTTATTTACCTGTGCAATTAATATACTTTATAGACCTGCTTTTATATACTGTGTTCTTTCTTTGGCATTTGATTTGTATTCTATACCAATTCTATAAGTATAATACAATTTATCTTGCTTATTATTTTCTTAGTACAAAAAAATATAAAATATAAAGCATATTAAACGACTACTTTTATTTTATTATTTATTAAAATTATATTCTTTGCAATTTTTTTTATGTATGTACTTAGTAAAACAACTCTAATATATACGAAGGAATTTATTAGTAATTAAAATGTTTTTAATGTATTATTTCTTATAGTTTGTAATTTTTTTTATTACTATTGAATTTCTCTCTCAAATATACGCAAAAGTTTAACTGTTAGTAACTATTATTCATTAGTAAGAGATATGGGCGAATATGAGGGGCGAATTAGTGTGATGAGAGTAGATGAACAAGTGTAGTCAACGTTACTAAGGTCCCAAAAGAAATCTATCAGCTTGAAATTAGAAATATTTGCAAGTATATTTCAAATAATAATAATCTTTTATTAATCAATATGATTTTCTATACATACAATAGATTTCATCAAGAGCTGCTAATATCACCATGAATGGCAGACATAACTATGAATTAATTGATAAATACAACAATTAGAGATTATTGCATGTGAAAATAACTAAAATAGATAGTAAATTGAAATTAAATAGTTTCTCAGAAAGATCTATTTATTTAATAGCCCACAAATCATTTGGTTTAATATCAAATGTTGTTATAATATGTGTAAAACAGGTTTTAGTATTTTATAAAATATAAGGAAGTTATTATTGTCTGGACGTCCAATATTTTGTATCAAGAGCTATTCCTCAAAGTTTCTGAAGTGTTATCGGAGTTTGGTAATTAAGTTGTGGTGCAGTAAACTTAACTTTAAAAGCACAAAAAGCCATTAACAACACTTTCTTTATCAGTGAGTGTTTGTTATATAGATTCTTAACATTTTAAGAAAATAATTTAAACATCCTTTAATTGTTGAGATTTTTGAAATCATAAACTTTTACATATTTACTGATATTTTCAATAAAATAATAAATAAATAGTACAGATTAAAGAATATTATTGCCTTTAATTGTATTGAAATATTGTAATACGACTGCTTTCAAATTTCTTTTCTTTCATCTAAAAGGTCTCTTCTTTGAGTTCTTTACAGAAGAATCAATGAAAATAAATATATACAGTAAATATAATACTGTTAATATTCTCAGATAATCCAGTAAAACAATTTATCATTGTATTATGTTCGTGGTTTTAAACTATTTTTTATTAATAGTATTAAACAAAATACATTATTTTATTGGATTATTTGAGAGTTTTAAAATTATTTGTATTTTAAATCCTTAAGGTTATTTACTTTTTCCTTAGCCTGCAGGATCATAGGTGAGAAATCCATCCGTCCTGGAGTATTATTCATTGTCCTGTGTCTTATGTAGAATCTATTCAAGGCTCAAACGTATTATAAAATGTTATTTTATGTTAGCAAGTTTTACGAAACCTTGAGGTTTAATTGGGATAAACAGGTTGTTAAACTTGTTTTGACAAAATCCCTTTGAAAATAGTTCGAATATAGAGATAAACGAATTCACCTACTGGCTATGGGACTGACTCAAGTATAGTTGAACTCTCAAGTGTCCAAAATAGTCTTGAGGCCCAAACATGAAACACTTGAGAAATGGGACTATATGTTGATTAAGTATGAATATAGTCACACAGTCAAGAATTGTACGCTGCTTTCAGCAACCTTAGAAACCTGCCATTATGGCGTTCAACGCTAGCACATATGACCCAGTCATCACACACTCTAAAGTATGGGCAAACAAATGGATATCTTGTGCGAAAGGTAAGACCAATTGCCTTAACTGAACCAGCTTGGCCATGAAGCACTCACAGTTCGACAAGTTAATAAGGTTGATAAATTCAGTTCTGGACGGGCTCCACTTCACTAAGTTCCGGGAACTTCCATTTCATCCATGAAGAGAATTTCCTCCAGATGGCGTCGAGGACTGCACCTGTGTACATCCGGTTCCTGTTCCACATAACAGAGGCATACTCAAGGTGACTTCGAACCAAGGACTTGTACAGTGTTAAACAAGCGTGCTTGTCGTTGTATGGTGATCCACATGACGAAACCCAACTTTGTGTCCTAGCCTTGGATACAACACAGTTTACGGATCGTTTTTTATGAATAATTCTTTTTTATTACATAATAATATCATTGGTTTAACTCTTAGTTGTGTATTACTTTGAATAGATATCTCATGTAATATGAATTATGTGTAAGTAATTTGGTTAGTTAGTAAGTTCTACTACTGCAGCTGGTTTGGGTACATTACAGTCACATGGGACTACACTAGCACTCCACAACGGTACCAAAACAGCTGACAGTTGTGGACATACAATTTAATGAAATTGGATGATAACTTTTGCTGAGTCAGTTTTATACGTTTGTCCCATGTTTTTACATTTACGCTAGACGTCTGGCTCTGCAATAAGGCCTCTCATTATATTTGAATGAGAGAAAGTTTCTCTAACTTACTTTTCACCCATCATTTAATTGTTCTCTTACTAGTTACGGAGTATATTATTCCTATACCTACAGCAAATAGTAGATTATTAGTATATTACTATCTACTAATACTAATAATAATCTTGCAAAATAATAAGCAAGATAGTAGATTATTATCTTGCACTTGATACTGCCAAATGTATGGGTACAATCTCATGAAGTTTTGGAGGGAAACGACAACTGAATAGAAACCTATCAGGTGGCATGACAGGTAACTTGATACTGTGTCAGTATAAGTATGTTATCAGTGTCCATGGTCATCTAATATACTAAATTAGGTTAAATTATTATAAAAATATGCACTTGTAATATCCTTTATCATCAACGATCACTTCATACAAAGAAATTCCATATAATTCAATACCACTGCACGTGTGTGGGAGGGCGAGTGGGCAATAAAACTGCACGTTTAATGGCGGGTGGGTGGGTCAGTATCACTGCACATGTAGGGGTGGGTGGCTGGTTCAATCCCACTTCACTTGTGGGGTGCGGCTGGAAGTTCGCATGGTCCGACGATCTGACCCCTCACTACAAGAAGCAATTGGAGAAAATATATCCAAATTAGAAGACTGATAGAAGGATGCAGAGCTGATGCTGGACACTGTAGACGTAGAGGTGAGTTGTTGTGAAGAGGGCCTCACAGCTAGGGGTGGGGGCGGTAGAAGGCGCCTTCTGTTGTGGGGCTCGATGTATAGTTGGTGTTTTGTAGGGATGACGTGAGTTGTAGTTTGTAATATTAACTTATTTATACTAGATGCAAAAGCATATTTACTATGGAAGTTTAGGCAAGTTATAACAGTATTTTTATTCTCTTTAACCAAATGGCTAGTAAATGCATTATATTTAACCATAAGTTTTAATGCATACATTACAACCATAGCCCATTCGTTTCTAATCGGTATCATATAAAAAAACACAATTGTTAACACTATAATTCCTGTAATGTCAATTATAAAATTATAATGAACATAGTTCTGTAAAATGATTTTTTTTAAATAAAAAATTAACAATAAATTTCATTCACACATTTATTATACAACATTACGATAAGTGTGGTTTATTTATTTTATTTTTATTTATTTATTTTTAAGACGCCGATCATCAAGATATGGTCGAATATGGATTTCGAATTAGTGTGATGTGTAGATGAACGAGTATAGTCATTGTTACTATCTTAGTTCGACTTAGCTCAGAAAGGACTATTTATTAATAGCCAGCGCAATTATGGAACCTACAGATTTACGTGGAATCTGAACCACGTATTGTTGGTCTGATTTTCAGCTAACTGACAAGTCTTACACTCAATTATCTTCACCACACAACATCCGAACCTTGACTACCATCCAACATAGACACCCCAGACTTCTCTAGTAGTGTCCACGTCGATGGAAACCATTGAGCGGACGCTGTGTCGGGATTAAGAGGACCGAGGATGGAACCTATCAGTTGTGCCTAACCATAAATGTATTTTGAGATGGGACGTATTGAAATGACGTACTGTACTTTCCTCAGCTCTATATCGAAAATGACTGACATTTATTTTCGATAGATAGACAGATGGTTCTCTAGCAGTAGCTCAGTTCGTTGTTGAGTGCTCTTACCTCTTCTAAAGAATCAGAGTTCCTATTCATATCACTGTACATAATACGTTTAAAATATTAACTATATTTCAGAACATAGTTTTGCAAGATATGGATGTTGATTTAATCTTTTGACCTTCACGTCTTCCCTTGATAATTAAACCTTCTATGTTTACCTTTCCCACTCGGTTCCTGTTTGGTTTTCTGGTTTGGATTCATTCAAAATAAGTAATCATGCTATAAATAGTTTAACACATTTAAGATGAATAATTTCAGATTATTCTTGTGTTAAATAGAGAATAGAAATAAAGGTTAAGGTATTTATTTGATCTTGTTGTGAAAACATCACTGGGGCATTAATCAACTGCAAGAATTGTTTACCAATTATTAAATTATCTGGACAGTTTTAACGTGAAAGTATTAGTAATGCATTGCTATTTGGCACCGCTTTAAATAGTCAAAACTATTTGGCAATCATACTGTATTGTTAAATTAAACTCAGTTCTAAGCCAATATTTAAAACTTTATTTTGCGATAGCTTTTTTATTTATAGTAATCTTTATTTATATTTCGATAGCTCTGCTATATATTTGGTTATTATTTAAGAAAATAGCTTAAAATATATTTAAAAAATAAAATAATTTTGTATTCCATCAATAATGTGGTATTTTACTCTAAATTTTACATTTTTTCTTCTCCCATATACTTATTATAAAGTTATTGATTGAAATTGGAAAATATGATGATTGTAAAATTATATAACGATATTAGATTTTGTAATCGGTTTTTATAACGATGTTCAAGTATTATTATTTATTACTTTGTGAATATAAATTGTTTACATTGCCCCACTGAATATAAAGTAATTTTAAAACCCGGCTGTGATAGTATTAGCCCAGTCAATAAAGACTAAAAAAAGCCTGTATGCGCAACTAATTAGGGGAAAGCTGGATTTTTCCCTGATGATAGACCATGATAAGAGGTACATTTTCCCAAAAGTCCCCACTTCTCCCCCTTGTGCTTCCCCCCCTACCCCCCCTTGAACATGTTATTTGCAAGCTTTCGCTATAACGCGCATATCTCAGTTGTTGTTAGTCCGAAAATGGTTTTATTTTTGTTGTTGTATTTGTCAATAGACGGACTACAAATGTTATCAAGTGCACTTTTATTGTAAAACTAATATTAAAGGCACCACAAAGCGATCAACTAAAAAAATATATGAATTAGGGTGACGAGTTTGCAGTTATTTCTGTATATCTTTTTATAACATAACTATAATAAAACATTGCTCATAAAATATTGTAGCAAATATAATTATCTTTAAATTGATACCCTTGGTGTGTTGGTATCGGGTAGTATGAGGCCCTAAGGGTCATTGCAAAGGGAGCGCGCACGTCTGGTTTCGCCGCGCTGGAGGTGTTATCTTGAGTTGCAGCATGCAGCGTGCTAACTAGCTAGCGTGTTATCGCACATAGACCTACTATTAACTATGGTTCTACATATAACAGTGTGTTATTTTAAAAGCATGTAACAATAGCAATCACTGTATTTAATATTGTTTTAGTTATGAAAGTGTTAGTAATGGTATGTGTAAAAGAAATTAAGTTTTAAAAACTGTAGTAACTGCCAAATATAGACTTAAACATTGGAATACACTCAGGCTTACTAAGAGAATACAGTTGTCTTATATATAAATGTAATATTTATAGGACGCAATTTTCAATTTTGCCGTGCAGTTCCTTCCATAATGGGATAAAACAAAGCTGCAGTAGTTTTGAACTATGTCTCCATACGTCGCTTCATTTGGCCAGGGTACATAGTGCAGCAAAAAGCCACCATCAACAACCGTGTATGCGTGTTGGAATGGAAGTTCTTCAATAATGCCTTCACTAAAGACTTTGGTGAATGACGGTTTAGTTCCTTTGCGCAATGATAAATCGTCAAACATTGATGGTGGAGTGCAAGCTAATTCGTACTCCAAGTACTTTTTCAGTTTGTTTGGGGAGTCACACACACATAATATTCAGTTGAAAAGTTGTTGGGGGTTAACAGTAACTGCCTTGGATCGCACCATAACTGTCTTGTGAGTAGCTTGCGTAACAACCATATCTTTTCGGTGTAGTTTCATCTCTCCAAAACTTATTCCGCTCATCTTTTTCATTGCTGCTACACCAACTTCATAAGCGTTATCACAGTTTACACTTTTGTTTGAAACAAAACCAGATTCTAATGAAACAAGTTCCCCAGACAGTTTTGTGAATGGGTTATACTGTCTCAACCATTCTGTAAACTTGTCAATATCACATTTATCCCTATATTTTCTTGAAGCTTGGAGCTCCACGTGCTGCTCATTGAATTTCAGGGAACAATCAAGGTACTCTTCAACTGCCTCGTGAACTTTTAAACAGTACGGGGTTCCTAGAATCCATTTAGATAATGTATTATCCGAAAACCCTCGACCGTGAATACATTCACCCGACTAAAAGTATCCTTTCCTACGAACTGTGAAGTATCCTTTCCTTGTAAATACTTCAAATTCTTCCTTTGTTAGTTTAGAATCTCACTGCAACATTTCTTGTACATATATGTGTGCTGACTTGGCGTAAGGTAAGTGCCCGGCAGCGTGGAAATACGGCAAAAATTCCAGACAGGTGTGTAAGTGAATGTCCCAGTTTCCAGTTCTTTCAGCAAAAATGAATCTTAACATAAGATCAACGCATGTTAATAGATTAATCCACAGTTTTGCTGTTCTGCTTGAATTTCTTATCCCAACTAGAATCTCTTCAATTCTGTAAATGTCTTGATAAGTTGATTGGTCTGTCTCGAAATCCTCCATGTCTCTTTCATGGTTCAACAACTGGTAGTAAACTGATTCTAACTTCTTGAGTTGTTCATCTAGGTGTGGGTACTGTTCTCTCAACACAATAACAAGGGATGCTGCTGTAAGAGTGAATGCCCGAATACTTCTTGAGTACGCATGACCACTTAACATGTGATTAACTGTATTATTACCATATACAGTTTCCCACAGTTTCTCCAATCCACTACCTTCCATAATACGCCCTACAGATCCCATGAACGACATTATAAGATGAAATCCTCCAAGGCGAACTATGGCTTTCGATAAATCGCTGTCAGGATCAGAGTTTTGTACAATTACCGAAGATTTAAAAAAAATGGCTGATCAAATGTGACGACGCATGATTGGCTTCTTTTCCTACATTGAAAGCTATAGGAGGTTTAATTCACGGTCGAGGGTTTTCGGATAATACATTATCTAAATGGATTCTAGGAACCCCGTACTGTTTAAAAGTTCACGAGGCAGTTGAAGAGTACCTTGATTGTTCCCTGAAATTCAATGAGCATCACGTGGAGCTCCAAGCTTCAAGACAGACAGTATAACCCATTCACAAAACTGTCTGGGGAACTTGTTTCATTAGAATCTGGTTTTGTTTTAAACAAAAGTGTAAACTGTGATAACGCTTATGAAGTTGGTGTAGCAGCAATGAAAAAGATGAGCGGAATAAGTTTTGGAGAGATGAAACTACACCGAAAAGATATGGTTGTTACGCAAGCTACTCACAAGACAGTTATGGTGCGATCCAAGGCAGTTACTGTTAACCCCCAACAACTTTTCAACTGAATATTATGTGTGTGTGACTCCCCAAACAAACTGAAAAAGTACTTGGAGTACGAATTAGCTTGCACTCCACCATCAATGTTTGACGATTTATCATTGCGCAAAGGAACTAAACCGTCATTCACCAAAGTCTTTAGTGAAGGCATTATTGAAGAACTTCCATTCCAACACGCATACACGGTTGTTGATGGTGGCTTTTTGCTGCACTATGTACCCTGGCCAAATGAAGCGACGTATGGAGACATAGTTCAAAACTACTGCAGCTTTGTTTTATCCCATTATGGAAGGAACTGCACGGCAAAATTGAAAATTGCGTCCTATAAATATTACATTTATATATAAGACAACTGTATTCTCTTAGTAAGCCTGAGTGTATTCCAATGTTTAAGTCTATATTTGGCAGTTACTACAGTTTTTAAAACTTAATTTCTTTTACACATACCATTACTAACACTTTCATAACTAAAACAATATTAAATACAGTGATTGCTATTGTTACATGCATTTAAAATAACACACTATTATATGTAGAACCATAGTTAATAGTAGGTCTATGTTCGATAACACGCTAGCTAGTTAGCACGCTGCATGCTGCAACTCAAGATAACACCTCCAGCGCGGCGAAACCAGACGTGCGCGCTCCCTTTGCAATGACCCTTAGGGCCTCATACTACCCGATACCAACACACCAAGGGTATCAATTTAAAGATAATTATATTTGCTACAATATTTTATGAGCAATGTTTTATTATAGTTATGTTATAAAAAGATATACAGAAATAACTGCAAACTCGTCACCCTAATTCATATATTTTTTTAGTTAATCGCTTTGTGGTGCCTTTAATATTAGTTTTACAATAAAAGTGCACTTGATAACATTTGTAGTCCGTCTATAGACAAATACAACAAAAAAAATAAAACCATTTTCGGACTAACAACAACTGAGATATGCGCGTTATAGCGAAAGCTTGCAAATAACATGTTCAAGGGGGGGTAGGGGGGGAAGCACAAGGGGGAGAAGTGGGGACTTTTGGGAAAATGTACCTCTTATCATGGTCTATCATCAGGGAAAAATCCAGCTTTCCCCTAATTAGTTGCGAATAAAACCCTTCATTGACTGGGCTATATTAGTTGACAGCAATAGGAAGGTCGTACCGACTTACCGACGCAGCTTGCAGCGCTACCTCTTGTATGCAATATGAATGTATACCGATAATGTAGGTCCAAATAAATATATGACCAAAATATAAATTTATCTAAACTTATATTTTTTTAGTGTTAAACACAAAATTTGTTGTATTTGCAATCAGATTTGATCAATATTGTTTTCTTTGTAATAATCAAACATGTTTGTGCTAGTAGTTAATTATAATATTATTTAGTTCTCGGTGTTTTATACGACTACAAGAGTTGAATATATGCGCTTGGATGGTATATTGAGTTTAGGTGGACCGATGCTTCTAGGTGTCAAACGAGCAATCAAACACTCTTTGAATTCAGTTTCAATTTGATTTAATTATTGGGTAAAAGCAAACAATGAGAAACCTACACCTCAGGAGCGGACTTTGTTCACCTTTTGCTTCCTTTTTCTAATATTATTCTAATATATATATGACGTTTTTACATTTAAAAATACATTATAAAACTTCTATATTAATGGAGTACATTTGTTATTTTTACATTTTAAACAATTAGAACAAAGGATAAAAGAAGTACATAATGTATGAGCACAACAACTTTAAGAAACAAATTTGAACTAAGTTAAACCACAAAAGCGAAAATCAAGCACCCGACTGTTAAATAATAATGACTATTTGCTATCTTACAAGATTTTGACTGAACAATGTATTATATATTTAGTAGGCATTGTAATGAATGTATACATAAATAAGTTAAACATAGTATGCAACATATACATATGTACTTACTTTTTACTTAAGTAAATAGAACATACAATCCAGATTACTTGTGTATGCAGCAGACTAGGGAACATGGTAAGGCCTTAATGGACGTGAACTTAATATTGTTAATCTTAGTTCAAATATTTACTCATGTATCTTAAGCTATCCCTTAATTTCCATTTTACTACATACATTTTATAACTATAAATTGTTGGACTTTATCCGTTAATTCACTACCACTACTTTTTCAGTTACTACCCTACTATTACTTTTTTATCGCAATTCCGGTTACGTTAGGTTAGGTGGCTACTAAAGTTGATAATCCAATGATTATCAACCAGTACTAAACTGGTAAATCCAATGATTGACTTGCCGCCGAATGCGCTCTCCGTGTGTAAGTTATTGGAAAGCGATAAGATAAGGGCAGAGATATCGGATTTCTAGCGGATAAGGAATACCACAGTGGACATAAAAATGATTGGGGAACAGTTTTTAGAGCAATGGAATATTTATGAAATGGTAGTGAATTAACGGAAACAAAAAAAGTATTGGTAGTGAAATAAGGGGGAAAATCCAAATTTATTAATATTAAATTTTGTGCTATATCAAATAAAATATATACGTTTGTATGGCCATTCTAATATATACTTTCGTTTTATTGGACGAAGAGATGCAATTTTTCAATCACATTAAGTAAATTATAAAATTTTATTTGTGGTCTGCATGTATCGGCTACAACCAGTATGGATAATTCTTTATCGATGGTACCATTTTGCCTATGTAATATCAAGGAACATAAAGGAAATATTTGTTACTACACAAAAGTAGTTAAGACTTCATTATCACCTCAATAGAGTCCCTGATTACGTTTTTAGTCCATGACAATTTTGTCAAAAAACGTGACTTAGGATTTAGCCAGTTAATTAATGTGTTTATTTTTTTAATAGAAAGTTTCAAAGAAAACACTTAAACTTAGTTACAGCCTCAAGGTTTTTCTGATATATATCCGGGTGCTTAAGGATAAGATTTCGTACAAACAAATATTTATTTTAGTCATTCTTTCACTTCACAACACATATGACAACAATAAAAGGTGGTATTCTCGGTATTCATCCTGAGATGTTGAAGGGCCCAGCCGACTCAGCATTGTAGCACATAGATTCAGCAAGGGTATGAGGGAGGGGCTAAAACCACAGCTGAAACCGTGTAACAATCAAGACAAAGTATAATTCATAATTATCTTCCCAATTAAAAAACAATCATGATAATTTCCTGCTAAGATCATTGAACTTGTATAAAAAATAACTAAAAATATTAATAAAACTAAATTATAAATATTTTTTTTCAACTAATTTTGCGTCTTGAGAGTAACGCTTGAAAGCTCTTAAAAAGTAAATATCAGTCGGCCTTTAACATAATATTATAATACATATAAAACAATAATATTTACGAAGAGAGTGGCTAAAGTATTATTAATTAATTAAAAAATTGTATTTATATTTGCAAAATGCGAATGCATTTTATAATACACTGCTTATATATAATCTTCTGTGCTCTAAAAATTCACCTAATACAAGATCAATGGTTGTACGTCCAGATATCAATACGATGACGTGAGCTGTAGTATAGGCTTATGACTCATCAGAAATGACTCACCACACATCCGGTATCCAACCAACTATGTAATAACACAGTAATACAAGGACAATGTACGCCTAAAATAACACAACTTGGTTATTCCAAGCTATACAAACAAAATAACAACTCTCCGACACGTAAACCTTTAATAACACGTAAACAATTAAGGTAATTATTGTTTCCAGCTGTCAATTGATAAACTAATATTAATGTCGTAGTTGAAGTTTATCTATTTGGTGTTCTACCATAATTAGTATGTATTGTAAAAGTAATTATAAGACTGAGAATTTCAGTAATTTAGATTGGAAAGTAATTCGAGTTCACATGAAATCCACCACTCCTTATAAAAAACAAAAGAATATAATTATTTTGTAATTTTTCCTTTTTTTCTTATTTTGAATATAAGGCTAATCCCCAAAGCCCTTTAAAAATCCATGACCTTAAGTAAAAAATTTGTTTCAGTGAATAATGCTATAAATCCCAGCTCACCTACACTGTGGCCTTTTCATTTGAGGCCAGTTTTAAATATGTAGGCGTATTGAAATTAACCCAAAACCAGTGTAGAAAAGAAATAAGCCTACTTCATTGCTACAAACTAGGTGCGAGGTTATTCTCCAAAATCCAAACTTGCAAAATCTCTTTAGTACTGCTTGGATTTAAACATAGTATCTTTGGAAACAAAATCTGAAATAATTCATATAATACAGCTACAATATCGATTTGTGATTTCCTAAAATGTTTGTCAGACAAATAATTTGGAATCTTTAACTGTTGATAAATATAATATTACAAGCTCTACCGTTTCATCGGTCATAAATGTTATGTATAATTTACTAATGTGCTCTCAATTATTTTTAATCTTAAAAGTTTAGCCTACCACAATTGTATACCAATTGTTTTTATCTAACAGCTTGTAATCAAATAAATCAATCAGTTAATACATTAAGAATACAATGGGAATTTTGGAGGAACATTTATACAAAATGTCAAGTCAATTGGACATATAGTTTTGGAGAAATAGTGGAGTGATAAACGGCTTTTATATAATTATTACAGTGAAACAATGTAAGCCTACTTTGAGAGGGAGCAAAGTGAGGCAATTATGAATGTATGCAAATTAATACTGTAATACGAGTATTTCTATTTCAATCCGACTTTTCTTGTAGTTTACAAACTTTGATTGTCTAAAAAAATCTGAAAGTCTATTTTCAGAGGTCGCAAAGTACAGAAATTGACTCTAAATCAATGAAATGTCAGGTTTCTCGCCATGTTTAGCCAGGTCCGATGAACTTGCTGTACATGTGTTAAAATTAAATTTAAAATTTTCCGATTTAAATCAGTTTGTTCTCTTAGATAAAAAAAAAGTGTCAAAGTCTAGAGAAATCTGTAAGTCTACTTTTAGAGGGCACAAAGTAATATATTTGACTCTGAATCAATAAAATATTGTGTTTCTCGCCATGTTTAGCCATTTCCTATGATCTGGCTATGCATGCTTTCAAACTAAATTGTTGATACCAATCAGAGTCATAATACATTTTGAGAAGGATCAGCTGATAATCACCGGCTGTTCATTTGTCATTGGGCTATTAATTAATGACACTTTCTAAGGAATAGTTGGCCTTAGTTTGTAACAATGACTACATTCGCTCATCTACACTCATCACACTCATTCGAAATCCATATTCGCCCATATCTTGACGATCGGCGTCTTATGAATAAATAAATAAATGATATTCCGATTTAAAACAGTTTGTTCTCCTAGATAACAAAGTTTCACAGTCTAGAAAAATCTGTAAGTATAATTTTAGAGGGCGCAAAGTACGGTAATTGACTCAGAATCAGTAAATTGTCGTGTTTCTAGTCATGTTCTATGACCTGGCTATACACGTGTTCAGATTAATTGTATATTTTCCCATTGAATAAAGTATGTTCCCCTAGATAACAAAGTTTCAACGTCTAGAAAAATCTGTAAGTCTACTCTTAGAAGCCGTAAATTAACCAATTTTATTTACACACACAAATTGAAAATCTAGCTCTACCTAAGGGTGAAGGAGGTGAGACAGAGAAAAAAGTCAAAGGGCCAAAGTTGTAGATCGTCTCAAATCAGACGCAGAACATTGTATTAGTTTTGCTGTAGAACCGTTCATTTAGCCACTACAGTCCAATTAGAGAAATGCTGTTTTTTTTGTTTTTTGTTTTTTTTTTATTTAAAATGTTTGGCACTAAAAAGGCTGCCATCTTTGATTTACTAAGAATTTTTCACAATCCCTTCCTATTGTACATCCACAACATAAGACCTTTGACTCTACAAATGTTCAGCCCCGTAGCGTTAGTAATTTTTTAGTTACAGCGATGAGTGAGTAAGTCAGTGGTATTTGCCTTCTATATGTATGGATATAGATTAGAGAACCAAGACAATAATAGAATGTAAAGTATTTTACACTTACAAATATTTAATTTATGTGTAAATGGTTGCTATCTGTAATGTAATTAACTAAACTTTTGAGCTCAATATTGTGGTGTAATGTTAAGTCTTTGTCTGAGATAACAACCCAATGTGGAAAGTTGATAGTTGTACAGAAAGTGTTTTATGTGCTTGTTTTAAGATTGCAACATTCGCTCCCCTACGCGGCTGTCACTAGCCATACATCAGTTATTTCCTCCTTGGATTAGGATCTGTTTGAAGATGATATCTGGCAATATCTTACATTTAGGCCTAATTATTATACAGGGTGTCCCATAAGTAACCAGCCAAACTTCTGGAGGTCATTCCTTGGGTTAAAACAAACAAAAAATTTCATGTGTACAAATCGTCTATCTCGCTCCATTATCCGGCTATCTGTCTGTATATGTTTTTTACTAAAAACTTAATATCTCAAAAGTTATTTAAGATAAAACCATGAAAATTGGTATGAATGTTGATCTTTACAGTATCCATGTACTATTTAAATTTCATTTTTTTACAACAATCTTTTTCAAAATGGCGGCCATTTTAAATGTTTACATCCAAATAATCTTAATAACCTTAAATTTTACAAAAAAATTGTAAGTTACAAAAATGTTTAAACATTTATTTGTATAAATAATTATATAAAAAGTTTTGAGATAGAACAACTATTAACTGAGAAATTAAAATTTTTATCAAATTTGAAAACTAAAGTTTTCAATCTTATTAATATCAAGCATATTTTTATTTGATAAAAATTGTGATTTCTCAGTTAATAATTAATTGTTCAATCTTTAAACTTTTTATATAATTATTTATAGAAATAAATTTTTAAACTTGTTTGTAACTTACAATTTTTTAGTAAAATTTAAGGTTATTAAGATATTTGGTTTTAAAAATTTAAAATGGCCACCATTTTGAAAAAGATTGTTGTAAATAAATTAAATTTAAATAGTGAATTTATACTGTAATGATCAACATTCATACCAATTTTCATGGTTTTATCTTAAATAACTTTTGAGATATTAAGTTTTTAGTAAAAAACACATACAGACAGATAGCCGGATAATGGAGTGAGATAGATGATTTGTACACATGAAATTTTTTGTTTGTTTTAACCCAACGAATGACCTCCAGAAGTTTGGCTGGTTACTTACGGGACCCCCTGTATAGCATATCGCCAAAGGATTATTGGGACATAGTATGCAAGAGTTTTTTTATTAATTACAAAATTACCCAGGTACTAACATTGACATGAAATATTTAATGCCATTAAATGCATAACACTTAATTTAGGAACCAATTATTCGTTTGTATATTCGTTAATTATTAATAATTTGTATACCCGTTCTGTTGTTTCTAAACGTATACAATTTGGCTTTTCATCAAGGCCAAATTGTTTTAATGAATTACTCATTAATTGTTTTAAAAGGCCTCTTCATGATTTCCGCATCCTCACAATTGGTGATTCAAACATTTTTAATTGAATACGTACTTCATAACAATAAAAGGTAAATTACAACGACTGTATATGATGGCAGTAAGTTAGTTTACAAATAATAAATAATTAAAGTAGTTATCTATCTCAAACTCCAAGCATTTATAAAAAAGATATAATTGACGTAAAGTTTAACTATTTACTTAATTTGTTCAATTTATTATATCGAAGCTGTACGGGAAAATCTAAACCTTAAGATTACATAATTACAATATTGAGACTACTATTAAATTTATAAAGTACTAATGAATATAACGAATATGCTAATGAATATAACGAGTATACTGATGAATATAAAGAATATACTAATGAATATAACGAATATACTAATGAATATAACGAGTATACTGATGAATATAAAGAATATACTAATGAATATAACGAATATACTAATGAATATAACGAGTATACTGATGAATATAAAGAATATACTAATGAATATAACGAATATACTAATAAATATAACGAGTATACCGATGAATATAAAGAATATACTAATGAAAATAACGAATATACTAATGAATATAACGATTATACTAATGAATATAACGAATAAACTGATGAATATAAAGAATATACTAATGAATATAAAGAATATACTAATAAATATAACGAGTATACCAATGAATATAACGAATATACTAATGAATATTTTAAAATAAATAGACTAATATAATATTTTACATTTTCATTTATAGTGATTATAAAGTTATAGACTTCTGCCTTGATATCCTCAAATGTAAATTATATTCTGTAACACATTCTGGAGGGATTCAAAAATTATAATAATACTTTTAAAATTACAATAAAATAATTATAATTACTGTTATATCTTTGGTACTTATTATATCTCATTAACGGTGATTTTGTAATGAGTGGTACTTACCCACCAAACCACCCTTACACATAGAGTGTTTTTGACTCATCCATTAACAAATACACATTCAGTGTTATTGACCCAGCCATCCATACACATACAGTGGTATTGTCCCATCTGCCCTCCCATACAGTGGTGCTGAAAGTGTATATTACACTTATTTATAGTAAAAATGTTCAATTTAAACACAACAATTTAAAAACATGTAACTATGGTAAATTCGCAGGATTCACAACTTAACTTCCACATAAGTTACCAAATACTGTAAATTTATGTAAAATAACTGATTGTAAAAAAATATTGCTTTTACAAAAAACATTTTTTTTTACCCACCCACCCATACACATACAGTGGTATTGACTTACCCACCCACCATACACGTACAGTGGTATTGAACCACCCGCCTACCCATACAAGTATAGTGGTATTGATGTACCATATCACTTTACTTCAATTTCTAATTGAATTAAAAAAAAAGAAAGCAAGCTTAAAACTTTTGAATGTAATCATTTACGTTTGTAAATGGAAATGTCTATACAACTTCCATGTGTTGTTCACCAATCCGTATGTAGTTTCCCATTGTTTATCACCTCCCCCCCTACTTATCATCTTTTAATCCTTACTTAATATATATTTATAGCCATTAACAAACATGTACATTTTAAGGATCTGTTATTTATATTTTCAAAAATACTACATTTTAAATCAAGAATATATAAGTTTCAAACATCAATATCTTAACAATTGTCAAAGTACATAACAATTTTTTCACTAAAATAATATTTTTATCAAATATTAAATTTGGGTCTATTATGTCTCCTCTAATGAGATTGAAGAACTGCTATTGATGAACAACATTCAAAGGAAACCTTATAACTCACTAAGTAATGACCTTATAACTCACTAAGTAATGACCTTATAACTCACTAAGTAATGACCTTATAACTCACTAAGTAATGACCTTATAGCTCAATAAGTAATGACCTTATAACTTACTAAGTAATGACCTTATAACTTATAACTTACTAAGTAATGGCCCTAAACTGCTCTATTTTTGTGAGTAAAGCTACTGACGATAAAGCTGTGAAGATACTTTGTGTAGCTGACCTGGATAAGTTATGAAAGTAGGCCTAGTGTTAGTGTTATGTTTCAAAATTTTTGTGTATGGTATTACAGTGCATTTCTTCAAAATATGTGGATTTTTCATCACCAAAAAGGTGGGCCTGTTTATTTATTTGATTTGCTGCATGTTAATAATATTTATATTATGTTAGTATTTAAAATTCTTAGGTTAGGTTTAGCCTTTGGTCATATATTTATATTTAAAAGGGTACACAACGCAAGTTGTAATGTATTTATTATTTTTCTGCATGTCTGGCATGAGTAGTTTTGTACTAATTTATTATATTTATTCTAAAGAAATATTCTATGTGAGCAGCAAAACTGATTTATGCCTATTAGACCTGTTTTTTGGTAATATGTATGCTCTTGTTGGTTATAGGTGAGCTTACCATTGTTTTAATAAATCTATTTTTTTATTTATTAGTTTTGCCACATGTCTGACATGAATTGCAATAATGGGCTGAACATCTATTACCAAAATGTAAGAGGTCTTAGGTCAAAAACTACAACTGTCAGGTCCAACATTTTAGCATGTGATTATGACATAATTGCATTAACAGAAACTTGGCTAATTCCTGAAATAAATAGTGGAGAAATGTTCAATGATGAGTTCAGTGTTTTTCGTAGGGATAGAGATAGGCTACTAAGTGGAATGGGTAAGGGGGGTGGAGTTTTATTAGCTGTGAGGAATAATTGTTTACAATCTGAGCATGTGTTAGTTGACAGGAGTGAAGAAATGATATGGGTTAAAGTTAGGGATGGTAAAGGTTTTACGTCATTAATTGGGGTAGTTTACTTTTTGTGTAATTCTAATTTAGATGTTTATGTCCTTTTTTTTGAATTTGTAGAACAATTAAGTAGTGCTCACAATTGTAAAATTTGCATTTTTGGTGATTTTAATTAAAGAATACTTCCCCATGAAGATTTAGAAAAGGCAGATAAAATTTGTAATGAGTTAAGACATTTTTTAAATTTGGTAAATTTGTCCATGCATAACTTTATACCTAATCACCAGGGCAGAACATTAGATCTTATAATATCTAATTGGCCAGAGCTGGTGTGGCCTCTCATTGTGGTAGTCCCATTGTTAAGGAGGACAATTACCATCCTGCTTTAAATTTGGAAGCTAGAATGACACACAATAATTGGAATAGGTCAGTTAATAGTAGTAATAACAACAGAGGATATAATTTTAACAAAACTAATTTTTTAGATTTGTATAATGGTCTAAATGCAATTGATTGGTCCTTTTTATATAGTGTTAGTGATCCGAATTTAGCTGTATATTTATTTTATAAAGTAATTTATCAGGTTTTTGATCATTGTTGTCCGAAAAGAAAACAAATAAAATGTAAATTTCCAGTTTGGTATAGCAAAGAATTAATAGATAGTATTAGGTTAAAAATAAGAATTAGGAAGAAGTTGAGAAGGAATAGGAGTGAAACGGATCTAACAGAGTTTAAAAGATTGAGAAAAGTTGTTAAAAGTAGAATAAAATTCGATTATCATATTTACTTAAATATTGTGGAAATTAGCATCAATAAAGATGTGAGAAAATTCTGGGACTTCATTAAAAACTCAAGGAATCATAAGAATGCCAATAGTGATATGTCAGACGGGTCAGATTATTAAAGGAGATAGTAACATCGCAGAGGCATTTGCTGTGTACTTTAAATCTACTTTCACTCCATCCTCTTTAACTGATAATGTCATTGACCCTGAAACTTGCCTGTCTTCCCTAGCCTTAGTTATTAATCAAGTATGTCAAGGTGATGTGAATGATGCAATTAAACAGCTTAGTGGTAAACAATCTGCTGGCCCAGATAAAATTCCACCCTATATTTTTAAGGGTTGTAAAGATATATTTGTTGAACCACTTTGTATAATTTTTAATCTTTGTTTAGTTAATAATGTGTTTCCTGATGTTTTTAAATTGACACGAGTTACACCTATTTTTAAGAGTGAAAATTCCAAGCTCAGTAATAACTATCGCCCTGTAGCAGTTTTATCAACTCCGTCCAAAATATTTGAGATAATAATTTGCAAAAAGATTATGTCGTTTATGGCTGCATTACTGACTGATAAGCAGTATGGTTTTCAATCTAAAAAGTCTATTGTTACGAATATTATAAGTTTTACAGAATATGCATTACTTCAGTTAGATAATAACTCTCAGTCAGATGTAATTTTTACAGATTTTAGTAAAGCCTTTGACAAAGTAGACCATAGTTTAATTTTAAGCAAAATGCATCATTTAGGTTTCTCGTCTAATTTAGTTAAGTTTTTTAATTCTTATTTTTGTAATAGGTGTCAATATGTCTCTTATATGGGGCACAACTCTGGTAAATATGTTGTGACTTCAGGGGTTCCACAGGGGTCTAATCTGGGTCCCGTACTTTTTAATTTATTTATTAATGATATTGTTAACTGTGTAAAAACTTCACAGATTTTACTTTATGCAGACGACCTCAAATTGTATAGAACAGTCAATAGCCAGCTGGACAATAAAGCATTGCAGGCGGATTTGGATGAAATTGTAGCATGGAGTGTTAAAAATAAAATCTGTTTTAATATTGGCAAATGTAAAGTTATGACTTTTACAAGGAAAAAATATCTCTTTTCAATGATTATTCTATTGATGGTAGCACTCTTGAAAGAGTAGGCTATATGATTTCAAGGATTTAGGCTTGATTTTAGACCCTACTTTGAATTTTAATCCACACATTTTATCTGTTATAAATAAGGCTTATAGAAACTTAGGGTTTATTATTAGGCAGTCTCATAATTTTCATTCAATTTCAACTTTAAAATCATTGTATGTATCACTTGTTAGGTCTAATTTGGAATTTGCTAGTATAGTATGGAATCCTTTTTTCGCTGTACATATTAATTCAATTGAAAAAGTACAGAAAACGTTTTTGCGCTATTTATATTTTAAAGAAACTGGTCACTTTACTTTTGATATATCATATAATCAGCTTTTAAGTATTTTTGAAATGGAAAGTCTTGAGAAAAAGAGAAAATTGGTGCATTTACTGTTTCTTTTTAAATTGTTGAAAGGTGAAATAATGGATTCATTTTGTCTGTATAAAATTAATTTTATGCTCCAAAATTTTATAATAGGTCAAGAAATTTGTTTAATATTGATTTTTCGCGCACGAGAGTACAGTTTTCATCACCTTTAAACACAATGATGAGATTATATAACTCCTTGTCAAGAGAAGTTGATATATTTGCAAATAATATTTACCAGTACAAAAGATACTGCCAAAGGGATTTAAATTGATATAGCTTGGACCAATCAATTGAAATTAATTATATATATGTATATAGATAAATAGTTTTTTAACTTTTGGTCAACCTACATAAAAAAAGAGAGAAAAACATATTATTTTTCACTTATATCCTATCGCTACTATGGAGCCTAGTTATTGTTAATAGAGTTTCTTGTTGTTGATAATTATTTATATCAACAGTGATAATAAATAATTATAATTATTTATTATCACTGTTATTGTTATGCTATTTATTATTTATTTGTTTGCTTGAGTTAATAGTGTTGATTATTATTAATATTTATAATTATTTATTATCACTGTTATTGTTATGCTATTTATTATTTATTTGTTTGCTAGAGTTAATAGTGTTGATTATGTATGTGGCACTGGACTGGAAATGAAATCGTGGACTTTAAATTAATTGCATGTCTCCTGTTTACAATAAAGATGTCAAACAAATAAATAATATTTACTAATACTAATAACTAATTTGTATTTAATATTTCCAGTATTTTATCGAGAAATTTATACACATTTCATTGAACATGCACAGTGTAATTGGGTAAATAACCTGTATTGTGCATGTAAAATAAATAAATAAATAACTGACTAAGTAATGGCGTTATAACTCATTAAGTAATGACCTAGTAACTCGCTAAGTAATGATCTTATAGCTCACTAAGTAATGACCTTATAACTCACTAAGTAATGACCTTATAACTCGCTAAGTAATGATCTTATAACTCGCTAAGTAATGACCTTATAACTCGCTAAGTAATGACCTTATAACTCGCTAAGTAATGACCTTATAACTCGCTAAGTAATGACCTAGTAACTCGCTAAGTAATGATCTTATAGCTCACTAAGTAATGACCTTATAACTCACTAAGTAATGACCTTATAACTCGCTAAGTAATGACCTTATAACTCGCTAAGTAATGACCTTATAACTCAATAAGTAATGATCTTATAGCTCACTAAGTAATGACCTTATAACTCACTAAGTAATGACCTTATAACTCGCTAAGTAATGACCTTATAACTCGCTAAGTAATGACCTTATAACTCGCTAAGTAATGACCTTATAACTCGCTAAGTAATGATCTTATAGCTCACTAAGTAATGACCTTATAACTCACTAAGTAATGACCTTATAACTCGCTAAGTAATGACCTTATAACTCGCTAAGTAATGACCTTATAACTCAATAAGTAATGATCTTATAGCTCACTAAGTAATGACCTTATAACTCACTAAGTAATGACCTTATAACTCGCTAAGTAATGACCTTATAACTCGCTAAGTAATGACCTTATAACTCGCTAAGTAATGACCTTATAACTCGCTAAGTAATGACCTTATAACTCAATAAGTAATGATCTTATAGCTCACTAAGTAATGACCTTATAACTCACTAAGTAATGACCTTATAACTCGCTAAGTAATGACCTTATAACTCGCTAAGTAATGATCTTATAGCTCACTAAGTAATGACCTTATAACTCACTAAGTAATGACCTTATAACTCGCTAAGTAATGACCTTATAACTCGCTAAGTAATGACCTTATAACTCGCTAAGTAATGACCTTATAACTCGCTAAGTAATGACCTTATAACTCGCTAAGTAATGACCTTATAACTCGCTAAGTAATGACCTAGTAACTCGCTAAGTAATGATCTTATAGCTCACTAAGTAATGACCTTATAACTCACTAAGTAATGACCTTATAACTCGCTAAGTAATGACCTTATAACTCGCTAAGTAATGACCTTATAACTCAATAAGTAATGACGTTATAACTCACTAAGTAATGATCTTATAACTCACTAAGTAAGGACCTTATAACTCGCTAAGTAATGACCTTATAACTCAATAAATATTGACATTATAACTCACTAATGTCATTATTTATTGTTATTGAAATATTGTTTTATAAATTATAGTTTGAAACTATTACTAACATCTGTTACATTGCCATATAACATACTGCAGGTAAAATAGTTGGACCCTAAGTAAACGGAACGTCCCTCAAGCCTAAACAAACATACTGCAGGTAAAGTAGTTGGACCCTAAGTAAACGGAACGTCCCTCAAGCCTAAACAAACATACTTCAGGTAAAGTAGTTGGACCCTAAGTAAAGGGAACGTCCCTCAAGCCTAAACAAACATACTGCAGGTAAAATAGTTGGACCCTAAGTAAACGGAACGTCCCTCAAGCCTAAACAAACATACAGCAGGTAAAATAGTTGGACCCTAAGTAAACGGAACGTCCCTCAAGCCTAAACAAACATACTGCAGGTAAAATAGTTGGACCCTAAGTAAACGGAACGTCCCTCAAGCCTAAACAAACATACCGCAGGTAAAGTAGTTGGACCCTAAGTAAACGGAACTTTCCTCAAGCCTAAACAAACATACTGCAGGTAAAGTAGTTGGACCCTAAGTAAACGGAACGTCCCTCAAGCCTAAACAAACATACTGCAGGTAAAATAGTTGGACCCTAAGTAAACGGAACTTTCCTCAAGCCTAAACAAACATACTGCAGGTAAAGTAGTTGGACCCTAAGTAAACGGAACGTCCCTCAAGCCTAAACAAACATACTGCAGGTAAAATAGTTGGACCCTAAGTAAACGGAACTTTCCTCAAGCCTAAACAAACATACTGCAGGTAAAGTAGTTGGACCCTAAGTAAACGGAACTTTCCTCAAGCCTAAACAAACATACCGCAGGTAAAGTAGTTGGACCCTAAGTAAACGGACCGTCCCTCAAGCCTAAACAAACATACTTCAGGTAAAGTATTACCCTAAGTAAACGGAACGCTCCTCAAGCCTAAACAAACATACTTCAGGTAAAGTAGTTGGACCCTAAATAAACGGAACCTCTCTCAGGCCTAAACAAAAATACTGCAAGTAAATTGAGATCGTATTTTGTTAGACAATCTAAGATTGAAAACGTATTTCTTATGCTGCATAACTCAATCATGAAGAAACACACATCCGAAGTAGTTAGGCCCTAAGTAAACGGAACCTCTCTCAGGCCTAAACAAACATACTGTAGGTAAATTGAGATCGTATTTCGTAGACAATCTAAGATTCAAAACGTATTTCTCATGCTGCATAACACAATCGTGAAGAAACAAACACGTCTGAAGTAGTTAGATCCTAAGTAAAATGAACCTCTCTCCGGCCTAAATAAACATACTGCAGGTAAATTGAGATCGTGTTGTGCAGACAATCTAACGTCCACAAAGTATTGCTCATGCCACACAACACAATCGTGAAGAAACAAAATCATCCGAAGTAGTTGGACCTTAAGTAAACAGAACCTTCCTCAGGCCTAAACAAACATACTGTAGGTAAATTGAGATCGTATTTCGTAGACAATCTAAGATTCAAAACGTATTTCTCAGGCCACATAACACTATCTTGAAGAAACAAAGACATCCGAAGTAGTTAGGTCCTAAGTAAAATGAACCTCTCTCCGGCCTAAATAAACATACTGTAGGTGAATTGAGATCGTGTTGTGCAGACAATCTAACGTCCACAAAGTATTGCTCGTGCCACACAACACAATCGTGAAGAAACAAACACGTCCGAAGTAGTTGGACCCTAAGTAAACGGAATCTCCCTCAGGCCTAAACAAACATACTGTAGGTAAATTGAGATCGTATTTCGTAGACAATCTAAGATTCAAAACGTATTTCTCATGCCACATAACACTATCTTGAAGAAACAAAGACATCCGAAGTAGTTAGGTCCTAAGTAAAATGAACCTCTCTCCGGCCTAAATAAACTTACTGCAGGTGAATTGAGATCGTGTTGTGCAGACAATCTAACGTCCACAAAGTATTGCTCGTGCCACACAACACAATCGTGAAGAAACAAACGCGCCCGAAGTAGTTGGACCCTAAGTAAACAGATCCTCCCTCAGGCCTAAACAAGCACCGCCTCCTCTAGAGACTGGCGAAATTGCACTCTATTGACCGATAAACATTGGATGCTAGAAAGTACTTTCTAACTAGAAGTTGGAGCCTTCATGTGCATGTTTATTTTAATGTTATAAAAAATCGAGTATTTGGGGCCATATAGACCTTAAATATAGGTAAAACTTGACCCAATATGATTATTTTGCAGTATAAGAACAGAAGAGTGTGAAATATGGCGATATAATCTGGACAATATCATTTTACCACCCTCAGACAAAGACATTCCATGTGATTTATCATTTGTGAATCAAGGGGTGGGGAATGGGGTGGGGTTTTATCGAAATCACTCACTATATATTTATTTTGTTGTAGACCTACTTACATTGTAATAAATATGTGATGAGCGACACATCACATAGTTTTGTATGTAAACCAATATGTAACTGAAAATGTATCAACTATTAGAAGACAATGTTATTTAAATCGTAAATTTAAGCAGTCATTGTCTTCTAGGTGCATAATCTCTTTTGAATGCTATAAAATTCATAAGAAGTAGCTTGCAGGATAAAAAAAATCATATAATCCTACAATTTATGCTTTAGCAGCCTATGATGCCACTGAGGATGCCACACGTCTAAGCATGGGCGAAACGTCTACCGATATTATAAATAGTGTAAATAGCACCTTGCCGTGGTTGTTACCGAGCAATCTAAATTCTAAGGGTTGTAATGTAATTTTTACAGTTAATAAAAATTATCAAAATTGAATAAAAATAAAATTGTCCCTCCAGATTTTTCTAACTTATGTTTACAAAATATGTTTTATCGATCATATAGTTTTCTCCGGTTCCATGATTGTACTTATGGCTAATACGAGTATACCTTGATCTTATTTACATGGTTAAGTAATGTATGAAAAATATTATTCCTGATATTTCATAACAATAAGAGTGAGTTTTATGTATATTTAACTCCTTCAATGACGAATATATTGTAGTATTGTAATTTGTAAATGAGATAATTTAGCCATATTGATAAACAATCTAAATCGATAAATTAAAGTCTGGGATCTGTGTCATAATAATAATAATATAATAATAATAATAATCCTTTATTGACATTAAAATTTACAGCATTGACAAAGTCATAATTGCAGCTATATATTGCCAAGTCATTCTTAATATAATTTAACCTAACATAAAATAAATATATAACATATTAAACTATTAAATAGGGTTAGCAAAATATCTTTTTGCAATGCTTATCTTTTATTTCGATTACCCTTAAGGTGTCAACTTATGACTATCATTTGAAACATCATTAAAAAAGTATAATAATATTTTAGCAGTTTCTCACAGCTTAGTGTAAGCTTTACCATAATAAAATACAATTGAAAATAGTATTCAATATTACTAAAAAAAAAAATTATTTATGTTGAAAAATATTATTCAATATTATTAAATATAAATATTATTAATCATTAAATTAAAAGACACTACAACATTTTAATTAGAGACTTTTGCCGTGACAAATTAATAATACACCATATTTCATCATCAATATTTAATATTTCATTGGACCTTATTTTCAATTTAAATTCATCCAGTATTAAATTCACTTTTATCATTAACAATATAATCGTATAAGTTAAGGAAAAAATTGTCAATTAATTTTCATCTTAAATTCTTAAATATGAGGCGCCGACAGAACGTTGTGCGCATTTTAAGGCAAATACTAATGATTATATGAGTGTAGGATGACTGTGGATGAGCGTAGTCTGGTTACTAACTGAGTTTGAATGTGCTTCAGAAAGGACCATTTATTAATAGCCCAATAGCCAGGGCAACTATGGGACCTACAGCTTTACGTGGAATCCGAACCACGTAGTGTTGGTCTGATTTTCAGCTAACTGACAAATCTGACACTTAGTAGGGTACTGTCCCCTACATAACATACGGACACTGAATATCACCCAACATAAGACACCTTTTCCAAAAGGATCATTGAAAAAGGAGCACTGTAATGTATTGTGAAAAGAAATATAAAGAGAGTAATTGTTACAAATAAAGGTGAAAAATATATTTTAATTTTCATCGTAATGAAGTAGTCATTTTTTAATATAGTAACGTTTAATGATAGTCATTTTTTAATATAGTGTATGTCAATTTACATTCCTAATTTAAATATAATTAATTTAAATGTCCATACTGATTAAGACTATCTGAGTTCAATTTAAGAGTTAACGATCAATACAAAAAAGGAATAAACGTTAATGGAAATAACAAAGTATTCTGTTTGTTTATTCTTGGTAACTTTATTACTTTCATAGTGACAGATACTTATTTTTCCAAGTTAAGTTAGATCCATGCTACACAAACAATGTTATACAAACAAATACATGAAGTACAGTTGAACGTCCCCGTCTTCCATTAGAGAGTTGTCGCTATTAGTTATTTGATGACGGTCCAACTTCTAGCTCAGGTGTACAAGGAACCTTACATTAGCATCCCTAAACTCCTGTCCTCTTAGTTGATGTATGGGATAGTTAGTTAACTACCATTATTTATGTTTTATTATATCAACCAAAAGAAGGAACTCAGCGATATTTATACATTTAAATAATGGAACATAACCATCAGTGGTGCTACGTTAAATCAAGTTAAAAGTAGTGTTGTATAAATACGTTAAATTTAAAAACATTTCTAGCATAGAATTGAAAAAAACAAAAAACAAAAAAACAGCTACAGTACGAAAATTCAAATTAAAATGAAAAGTACATGGGTAAGTTGAAATTTAGTTTTAATAGTGTTTTACAATTAATTAAATTAAGAATGAAAATAAGAAAAATGTGTTGTTTTATAAGAATATGAATATATGACTATTCAGTAATAGTGCAGAAAAAAGGCATAAAACGAAAACTATAAACATTTAAAATACGTAGGGGAGGCTCAATATCGTTGCTCGATTCAACCCTATGATCTCATAAGATTGTCAAGTAGATTAAGTACAAGGCTATTTTGACGATTGTTTAACTTTTGTTGATATCTTGAAAAAATCCCCTTGACCTCCTCTTTCACTGTCAAAATCTGAAGGTCATTGTGTATAGTCCTGTTTGAATTGAAGCATGGATCACCAATAATTGTTCGTAAAGTCTTCAATTGAAAACGTCGATTAATTTCTATCGATACACTACTCGTGCTCTAAAGTTACAAACCGTAGGTCCGGATTGGTTTTGATGTCATTGTATAAAGAAGAATGTTGTTAGTGTTTGTAACTTTTGAATTGTAGTTCAGGAGCCATGACAGCTTTGGGCTATTCAACAAAACTGGTCGGTAGCGTAGTTGGTTTAGCCACAGATTCTTAGGCTAAAGATTCTCATTTCGATCCCAATCAGTAGTAGTACATGTTGGCTGGGTGGGAGGGTCATTACCATAGTACGTGTTGGGTGGCTGGGAGGGTCATTACCATAGTACGTGTTGGGTGGGTAGGAGGGTCATTACCATAGTACATGTTGGGTGGGTGGGAGGGTCATTATCATAGTACGTGTTGGGTGGGTGGGAGGGTCATCGCCATAGCACGTGCTGGGTGGGTAGGAGGGGCATTATCATGGTACGTGTTGGGTAGGTGGGAGGGTCATTATCATAGTACGTGTTGGGTGGCTGGGAGGGTCATCGTCATAGTACGTGTTGGGTAGGTAGGAGGGTCATTATCATAGTACGTGTTGGGTAGGTGGGAGGGTCATCGCCATAGTACGTGTTGGGTGGGTGGGATTGTCATCACCATAGTACGTGTTGGGTAAGTAGGAGAGTCATTATCATAGTACGTGTTGGGTAGGTGGGAGGGTCATCGCCATAGCACGTGTTGGGTGGGTAGGAGGGTCATTATCATAGTACGTGTTGGGTAGGTAGGAGGGTCATCATCATAGTACGTGTTGGGTGGGTGGGATTGTCATCACCATAGTAAGTGTTGGGTAGGTAGGAGGGTCATTATCATAGTACGTATTGGGTAGGTGGGAGGGTCATCGCCATAGCACGTGTTGGGTGGGTAGGAGGGGCATTATCATGGTACGTGTTGGGTGGGTGGGAGGGTCATTATCATAGTACGTGTTGGGTAGGTAGGAGGATCATTATCATAGTACGTTTTGGGTGGCTGGGAGAGTCATCGCCATTGTCATTGGCGGCTATAGGTTAGGTTATAGATATTTTGTTTATGATTTGATGTTTTATATCGCTACCTATCTCCAATATAGTCTGGATACTTTGTGGTGAAGTACAACCCCTATTACCACTGATGTACCGATACATACTGTATCTTAGATGAAGTAGCACTCAACAGATTCTACACACTTTTGGTGTGGATAAATTGAAGGGTTATGTAAAAAAGACGTAAATATTTCTTTCAAATAAATACATTTTTTTATAAAATAAATCAAATTTCTTTATTGTTGTTGAAATTATAGTTGCATAACAAACGTCATTACATTAAATTGTAATAAATGATCTTATATATTCGTTTAATAATTAAAAAATAGTGATGCATTATTCTGATGATCAAACTACATGTTGTCATTAAAATATTCCACTACACTATAATATTCTTTATCAATGGGAAGTTCCTTGAGATTATTTTTAAATTTTATAAAATTAGGTTCTCCCTTTAACGCTGTTGGCTGTTTGTTAAATTGTTTAATAGATGACAAATAAATATGTTTTTCAAACTGAGTTGACGAATGTCCTGGAATAGCTAATGAGTGAGCTGTGTGCTCCTAAGCATATGGTTGGTTGGTGAGGACAAAGGAAAAATATTGAAAATTTTCTTTAAAAATATTAAAGATTCATAAATATAAATGCTAGGGTAAGTTAAGAGATGTTTTGCTCGAAAGATGCCTCTGCAGGTTGTTGCATTTACTATCCCCAGAATGATTCTTATAGTTTTTTTTTTAATAATTAATGTCTTCCTGTGAGAAATTTCATAACCCGAAAATAGTTATACCATAGGACAGGTGAGGTATGAAACAACATAGCAAGAATAAGCAAGAAGGAACATTCTACTGTTGGAATAAAAAGATGTTCTTGATACTTTCATAATATGCTCCTGGAATTTAAGTTCAGTATCGAAAACTATTTCCAGAACACTAACACTGGCACAGGATTCAATAACCGTGTCTTCCAAGAGTAGATGGGTGATTTTTTGAACAACGTGATCCTAATTTGGAAAAAATAATTATCTTTGAATTGTCTTCGTTTAAAACAAAAGAGTTATCGACCATCCACTGAACAAGTGAATTTTCTTACATTTACCTATTGATGAGTTTGCCTCTCCAACTGTATTTCATGTTTTATATGTAAAATGTCACTTTATAATGTATTTGTGTGCGATTATATATCTATACTAATGAACAATGTTATTTATCGTGAGGAAATAATTAATTTTTTAAACATACTTACCTCTTCAGATGATCGCCCATATCTTAAAAAAGACTTTTAGTCATAAAAAAACGTATTTAGGTAAAAATAAAAATCAATACAATTTTAAATAAAATGCTATCTATTTTAAACTACTAAATTGTAGCATATTTATTAATTTTAGGAATGAAAATATTGTTATATATTTTAATTAATATATAAAAATAATTATAGTTAATAATCTTTCTCATTAACTTAACTCCTAAATATTTTTCTCAACAAACACCGAAAAGTTTCTAAGTCCCGGCCGGTGACCAAAATGTAAGAAATTCGGAAAATGTTTCCTAAAAGCAATATTTACCCTTTCCTCGGCCAAATGAACGATTTTTGCCTTCGACTCATATTCCACCTTTCTTGAGGGTTAAAATACATTAAAGTAAGTATATGAAATCAGAAAACATATTTTATTAAATAGATAAATAGCAATTTAAAATATAACTAATGCTCTTTTTGAATTAACTTAACATTTTCAAATGCATTGCACCAAACATAAGGCCTCAGAAATCACTGATATTGGATAACTTTTCAAACGATATTAAAGAACTTAAGCTAGATTTCCAAAGATGTTATTTATAAATTTAATGTTGAAATTTAAAGTTAAACTTATCTTGGAACATAGAATTTACAAATAAGTAATGTGAATATTTATGTTCAGTCAAAATAAAAATTATTTTGGCTTTCCCTGTAGCTTTTCCAATCACCTATACTTATTCAAATTGTGTTTTGTTACAGAATACATTTACTGCCATCCACTGTGTCATACGTATTCTTACGTTTCATCATTAGATATGAAATGTAGAGCGAAATGAGTACAATAAATAACTGTATTTCTCACTATGAAAAGTAACCAATTGCGTTGTTGAAAACTGGCGAAGAACAGTGATTATAATAATGTAAAACAAATTTATAAATGTAGAGGGGAACTTTAAAATTGCTTTAAATTCATTTGTTTAGAATAATTTTTAAACTATGTTTGAAACTAGAATGTTTAGCTTATCAACTACTTCGAATTCAGGTTTCACAAATAATTATGTTGTAGTTTTGTATTATGACATTTTAAGTAATTTTAGTAAATATTATGATAAGGAAGATACTTTAGGAAGTTAATTATTACTTTGAATATAAGAGTGTACTAAAACAATAAAATGAAATCTTTAACAATGGTTTATTTTAGGGATATGATATTACAATTCATAATAGGACAAAGAATAAGGATCCAAAAGGACAAAAGGTGGACGAAGTCCGCTCCTAAGGTGTAAGTTTCTCATTAATGACTTATACATCAATTATGATTATTTATGCTTTATTAACTGAAGTAATCGAAGTTCACAGAATCATCACTCTTACGAGTTAAGAATCAGGTTGAGTCGCCTCATTTGACACCTAGAAGCATCGGTCCACCCATTTGAGACTGTTCACTGAAAGGCATATAACAAGCTAGTGTAGCTGTGTGCTCCACCGAGAACTGAATATTTTAAAGTAAATTTACTATTACACTATCACTTATACTTTATTAGATCATATTTATTATTCTATAAACGTCAAAGGAATATAATATTTTTGCCATTATGTAAGAAGAAAGTAAATATGAATTAGTTTTCTAACATGATCAATATCTTCTGTGGTACTGCATTACCGACATTGGTATTTGCTTTGACCGCAAGATCGTGCTAGCTACAGAGTCGATACATCGCCAAAAGTCTTCTTTACAGTTACTGTAATTAGGATGGCCACAAGTAACCGCATCACTTTCTTTGCATTAGTTGATACAATTTAACTGATGCGAATCTAACTGATTGAACAGGTAATCAGGATATTGCATGGATATTGCATTCATCCTGCTCGCCAGTTCTACTTCTATTTGTATCAGACAACACAACAGTCAGTTGATTTCCTGTTGAAACATGAAAACTGATGCGAGTCTTAAATAAATCAGTTTGTATTTGTCATTCAGTGAATACGATTTGCTAATTCGTTTGGGCTGTTGCAATTAGTTTCAACAGTAACATAAAGCCGGCTGACCACTTACTGTTACTTCGCATCAGTTAAATTAAACTGATACGCGTGGGCAAATTGAACTGTTACATCAGTTAAGCAAAAGTAGCAGGTTCACCCATCCCTAGCTGCAATAACTTGCTTGCCAAGATCTTTTAGCTCGTAATAATATTGCTTCATATTTTGCTTTTATCACGTTCAGTATACTGCAGTTTATTCTGCATTAAATTAAGTGGTTTTGAATTTTAACGACAAGTTTGTAACAAAACATACCGGTAAATTAAGTAGCTCAATGGTTTCTGTGAAACTTACCGTAGTATGAGCCTTTCTTTGGGTATGTAAGTTAGTAATATTACTAGTAGATTCATAAATGCACTATTTAGTGTAACTTTAAACAGAATCACTTAGATACTGTAGAAATCAACGTGCTTAATATAAGTTAAACATCCATTAGATTTAGTTGTTATTAACATATAATCGTAATAATTAATTAGCATAATGTAAAATTAGGATCCTAAATCTGAATTATTAATTATTTTTATTTACATTTGGCAAGATTAAAAACGTTTTTTAAAAGACATATTCAGTGGCTTAAATTACAAAGAGCTTATTTTGTGTTTCAAGATGTTTAAACTATCTTCACTTTATTACAAGTTCGTTTATTTGGACAATGTAATAAAATATAAAAATATAGTTAACTGTTACACATGACTTGGGAAAACTGAGCATATAAACTGTCTCAATTATTTAAGTTTACTTTAAAATATTTCACTAGAATAACTCTTGGTCAAATTGCTAAATGTCTAAGTGAATTTCAGTACAAGCTATTTGATCCTAAATAAACAAACTGAGTTTCTTTTAGGCCTAAACAAATCCATATTACCAGAGGATTAAGAACATTGACTTTTGTTTGTGTTTACAAAGGTAAATGCTCGACATTACCTATCAAACCAACTTAGGAAATTCTATTACACGTTGCTTGAGTGATAAATTACTTTACCAAGTACTTGGTAACAATAAACACTTATCTTTTAAACTAATCATGTTGCTCATTTGATAATAACATTTTTTGTTCTTTATTATAATTAGTACCGGGAAACCGAGCTTCACTCAGTTGAATTCAGCAAATTGAAGAGATGGTACCTATATCTCCCAGAGGACCAGAGGATCCTGATGATCGTTTGTTGTTGTTCTCCCTAGTAGGTTATTGATAAAATTTCTACCCTGTATTAAAAAAGCACAAATATTATAAATTGTAGGAAATTTTATTACAAAACTAACGATATTTCATTTATTGAAACCAAATAAGAAATTCATAATTTTCGGTATTCCTTGTTTGTTTTAAATAACCAAGGTATCGTTAGTTTTATAATAAAATTTCCTACAATTCATTACTTTTGTGTTCCTTTTAAATACAGTTTAGTTTTTATAGAATTTAACGTCAAAGTTTTTAACTAGTCACCATTTGAAAAGTGGGTTAGGCAAAGTTGAACAGTTACAACAGTAGCACTAGTAATTGTACTATCACAAAAAATATATATTTTAAAAATATTATTTTAACAGATATGAACTGTTATGCACGTTTGGAATTTCGTAGTACAATTTAAATTAATTACCTGTATCTAAACAACTTTTGTGATAAACTTTTTTTTACTTTAAAGTAAAGAAATTACACTCTACTGAATGATGGTGAGACAAGTGTTGGATCGATTGTAATCACTTTCGATGCTGTTATAAAACCTTATTATGCAAACAACCCTTAGACAGAGAAGTTGGGAAGCAAACATTCTCATATTTGTTTCTTGGAAAACATCATTGTTGTTTCTTGTTACTTATAAGCAAACATAATTCAAACCTTATCATGCTAAAACGTTGTCAATAAAGTCAATCATAACGATTGATAGGGTCACAGGAGAACGATCGTATAACATACAATATAACTGTGGCTCAACTGATAAAAGTGATGCAAAAGTAGATAACAACCAAAGAATTAATCAAAATTAAAAACTAACAAGTAGTAATTTACTTTTTATTACCGTTCTTGTATAGTAGCAAAAAATGGAACACGTTTTTAGGGCTGATAAAATCAAAAAGTTGTACCAAGCTTGTTCCACTGCGTTAATAAATTAACTAAAACTAAACTAAAACTGTAAAGTAAGAACACATTTAAATTACTAATTAAAAATGAATATATTTATAAGAACATATTTTTATTTAAAAAATAATATAAATGTGTGCAACTTGGCCTGTGGCATTGCCAGCATACGTTGCTATAGGCACTATTGTTGAACTCAGCCTATGGCCTTGCCAAGATACTGTACAGCCTCATTTGTAGATATCGGTCTGCGACCAGTAGAAGCTTCTCATTTTGTGGTTGCGTTATTTACTAGTGACTTGCAATAAAGTAGTTCCTAAAGCCCTTAAAAATCAGGTGAAAGGAGAGCATATATAAACTAGTTATTGACTATAGTTCTTACTTTTTTTTAAGACAATAACTATCCGACAGCCCTTGCTACGGGTTGTTCTGCACGCTTGCTTACCCTTCCTTCCATAGTTCTAACTAAACCTCCGCATTTTTTGGGGGGTTGCAAAGTAGTGCAATTATGTCAGTGTTAATATAAATGACCTTAAACATTTCACAGTGAAAATCAAACTAGCCAAGCTTTTGTGTTGCGTTTATGTTTTTTTGTATCAGCCGTTTGAAATAAATTATTAAGTATTGACACAGTTAAAATATGTTTAAAAACTTAGAAAAATCACGTTTTAATTGCGTATGTTTTGAAACTTAACAGATATTTCTTTTGTTTAAAAGTACTGCATTTAAAACAATTTTATTTATAAAATTTTATAACAATTTTATATAAAATAGTTTTACTTATAAAAGTATTTTATAAGTATAAAAGTATGGTCAAAAGTATTATATTTAACATAAATAAATAAAATAGGCATAATACTAAATAATATAATTGAGAAACAGCTGTTATACTGTTTGTATAGAACCACTCTCATCGATCTGACACAATACATACAAAGACCTCATTGCTAATAAACCACTCAGGTAATTGTTTTGTTTGCCCGTAGGATGTCTTAGCTTATATAGGACATTCCGAAATCAAGTTATTTCAACTAAATTACAAAAACTTCTTTGAGGAAGGACATTACTTAGTTATCAATTCCGTGTTTCAGTGCACATTTCTAGTTTAAAGTGGTTTAAGTAGAGTCATACAGAGTTATGGGAGCCTTCTTATGCCGACAGTCATTAGAGGGAGATTCCTTAAGGATGTGATGTCTGGGGGGTTAGTAGAATGGTAGTCTATAATTATCTCTATGCAGCACATATTTAGCACATTTTTAAGGCTTAGCACCTACTGTTGATAATTATGAGATCATTAAAAGTATATAAAATATATTTTAAATGTATACAACTAGATTTTGTTTAAATTAAGAAAATGTAATACGTGCTACCTTGGCATAAGCAAACTTACATTTTATTGTTATCTGCAAATTGATCAATAAAATTAATTACATCAATCCATTTGTGTTTTTAAAATGTATTTATCATTATTAAATACTAATCAATATTGTTGTTATCAAAAGTTAATTGACTAAGTGGAAAAGGAAAGAAATCACAAAATTGTAAATCTGTATAACATTCAGTAGAAGGTTGTTTGAAATAATTGTTTAGCGTTGTTTTCGGTTCAATAATTATATAATATTGCATATTGAACTTGAAATAACTGTTATGCTATCAAAGCTATTTTAAAAATATTGCAATTATTTTAAATCAGATAGTGTATTGGAACTATGAGTATTAATTGAAACATGGATTATATCCGAATTAATAATAAATACATAACCATTTTGGAATAATAATAAAGAAAAAATACAAAAGGTGAACAAAGTCCGCTCCTAAGGTGTAAATTTCTCATTAATGACTTATATATCAATTATGAACATTTAAGCTTAATTATTTATCGAAGTAATTGAGTTACACAGAAACATCACTCTTAATAAGCTAGAATGAAGTTGAGTTTCCTCGTTTTGACACCTAGAAGCATCGGTCCACCCGATAATTGTTAATTATTCAAATACATATATCCAGATAGCATAGTTGTCTACACAGCCGAGAACTAAATATTTTAAATGTCGAACTTACATGAAATTTATTTTTATAATTTATTACCTAATGTTTAATAATTTTTATGCAT